>JANSVA010200254.1:0-27563 GCA_025504915.1 Erythroxylum reticulatum
AAACAAAAACATTACAGTTACATTACATATATAGAATTTAACATAAACATCAAATACAAGTAAAATTAAAATAAGAGAAAAAAAACCTAGAATTCAATTGTTAATAGGAGGATACCAGCCAGAACTGCACTGATGCCAGTGATCATTTGGTGCAAAACCCTCATCATTGAGAGGAGCTTCATCATCATTATCATTCAAATTTAATGCATCAAATGGCATGTCAATGATTTCCCATCCAAGATTATCTTCCAAATCTAAATCATTCACATCAACCAAATTGGGTTCTTCACAAACTCAATCTGTCAAAACATAAATATTATCAATGGCAATTGGATCAGTTGAACTACTTGTGCTATTAAGACGCCTAGTAAACAGTTAAATTTAATTATTAGAAAATTACAAAAAATTATATCGAAATTAATAATGAAAATAACATACCTTTCCCAAAGCTTTAAATTGTAACAAACAAAAACCAAGTCATTCAACATCTTATGCTTCAATCTATTCCTTTTCTTTGAGTGGATAAATTTAAATGTACTCCACTTTCGTTCACACCCAATTGCACTCACACATTGACTTAAAATCTAAATCACAAACCTTTTCAATTCTGGAACATCATTTTCAAATTGATCCCACCAAGAAACTGCAAATTAGAAGATAACAAAAGTAGTATTATAAACAAAATAAAGTAATAATTAATTTTCAACAAATAAGAAATAGGAAATAACTAATACCTGGAGAAAGTTTTCCTCTTTGTTGAATAGCAATTGACATTCTAAAATCCCCATAAGATAACTTGTAAAGCTCCATTTGTGAGCTTAAAAGATCTTATATCGGGTCAAGAGGAACAATTGTTGTAATTGATAAAAGCATTCTTCTACTAACTTCAACTTGCTTTGTAAGATCTAGTCTAAAATACACACTAGGATTAAAAAATGCCCCAGTTGCAAATAATGGAGAAGAAAGTTGTCTTTCCCTTCTCTCATTAATGATTGAGAGATATGGTGTGTATAAAGAAGGCCTATTTTTCAGATTAGCCTTGATTGTTTCCGTCGCTCTCTCCATAACATCAAAAATATAACCTATTGTTGGCTTTTCTTCACTATCAACCAACCGAGGCATCCTCACCAATGGCTCACAAACTCGGATAACAAATTGACATTGCGACCAAAATTCTCTATCTTCCAATATAATACTACAAACCTCCACTCCAACATTAGACCTAGCATGTTGAGATGCAACTCACTTATCACTTGTAAACATTTACCTTAACTCCTTCTTTATCGAAACAAAAGATTGAAGTGATAAGAAATTTGTTACAAATCTTGTCACAGCAGAGCGACACAAATTCCTACCATTGGTAAATTCCCTTCTCATCAAATTCAAAACTCATACATGATTATAAATGAATTTTGTCACCTTTTTAGCCTTCTGCATAGTCTCATCAATAACAGGAAAATACCTAGGATCTCCTATATTCTCCAGCATTAAGTCAATGCAATGTGCAACACAAGGAGTCCAAAAAAATGAATTATAGGTATTCTGCAACCTTTTCCCTACCGCTTTATAAGCAGAATCATTGTTAGCAATAAATTGAACAATGTTATTCGGCCCTATTTCATTTACAACTTTATCAAATATCTCAAATAAAGTCTCAACATTTCTAATAAGGCCAGATGCATCAATAGATCAAAAACATAAAGTCATTTAAAGAATAAACCAAAAAATTTATAATAGGCTCTTGTCTTCTATTTGTCCAACTATTACACATAATTGAACATCCATAAGTATCCCAACTTACTCTTCTTTTAACCAAATAATTTCTAATTTCAGAAACAACACAACTCAAAAGTTCACCTCTTAAGTCATCAATCGATGGCCTTTTGTATCCTGGACCATAAGAGGCTATGCATCCATCATAGGTTGATAATAATAAGACTGAGAAGCATTGATTGACGAACCTGTATCATACCACCATCTAGCTACTGTCATATCGACATTGTGAGTTGCATCTCTTGATTGCATTGCACTATGAATTGAAGGTTAGTTTCCAGGAGTTGTTCGTGGTGCAAAGAAACTAGTCACCTGCATTCTTCTCTTCCTCACATCAGATTCTTCATGATCCTGAGATGGAACACTACCGGTACCACTTCCACCTTCAACATTTTCATAATCATCACGAAAACCAGAAAAAGAACTTCCACTACCAATTTCAAAATTCAATCTTTCCTTTCTATCTTTCTCAAATTGATGTTCACCAAGCAATGTTTTCATTTGCTACTTCACTTCATGACTTACTTTTTTACACACTTCCACATCTCCTTTAACCCCAGCTAAATGCCTTTTTAATTGGGTGATTCCTCCACCTTTCAAATGCTTATTACAAAACAAGTAAATGGTATGATTCTTTTGACTGGGAGTCGTACCAGCATGAGCCCAAGCTGGATTGCTGTATCTTCCTGAAGTAGGTTGATCAAGAGTATTTGAACTTCTTTCTATTTATCTGTACACAAAAATAAGTAACACATAATTTCAGTACACAATGACAATATGCATATCCATCTTATATAACTCATTATATATAAGTCAAAAGCTAACAATTCAAAACATTCAACATATATAATAATTAACACAAAACATACTCCAACAATTTGTAATTTCAACAATTACAAAACAATCATAATGTCATTTCCATTTCCAACAATTTCCATTTCTAACAATTACAAAACATTCATTATTGTTTTTCCATTCCTACCAATTTCCAATTCCAACAATCAGAAAACGTTCATTATTGTTTTTCCATTCCTAACAATTTCCAACAATTTCCAATTCTAACAATCACAAAACATTCATTATTTTTTTTCATTCCTAACAATTTCCAACAATTTCCAATTCCAACAATCACAAAACATTCATTATTTTTTTCATTCCTAACAATTTCCAACAATTTCTAATTCCAACAATCACAAAACATTCATAATTCCATTTCCATTCCAACAATTTTCAATCCCAACAATCACAAAACAATCATAATTTCATTTCCATTTATAACAATTTCCAATTCTAACAATCATAATTTTATTTCCATTTCCTTCCATTTACAACAATTTCTAATTCCAACAATCACAAAATATGCATAATTTCATTTCCATTTCTAACAATTCCCACAATTTCCAATTCCAACAATCACAAAACATTCATAATTCTATTTCCATTTACAATAATAACCAACATTTTCCAATCCCAATAATCGTAAAACAGTCATAATTCCATTTCCATTTACAACAATTTCCAATTCTAACAATCATAAAAGAATCATACTTTTATTTCCATTTCTTTCCATTTACAACAATTTCTAATTCGAACAATCACAAAATATGCATAATTTCATTTCCATTTCTAACAATTTCAACAATTTCCAATTCCAACAATCACAAAACATTCATAATTCTATTTCCATTTAGAACAATTTTCAACAATTTTCAATTCCAACAATCACAAAAAATCATAATTCTATTTTCATTTACGACAATTTCCAATTCTAGCAATCACAAAACAATCATAATTTCATTCCCATTTCCTTCCATTTTTAACAATTTCTAATTCCAACAATCACAAAACAATCATAGTTCTATTTCCATTTACAACAATTCCAAATTACAACAATCACAAAGTAACCATAATTCCATTTCTATTTTCTTCCATTTACAACTATTTCCAATTCTAACAATCACAAAATAATCATAATTTCATTTCTATTTCCTTCCATTTCTAATTCCAACAATCATAACTCTCTTTCCATTTCCTTCAATTTATAACAATTTCTAATTCCAACAATCACAAAACAATCATAATTCCATTTCCATTTATAATTCCAATTTAATTTCCAACAATTTCAAACAATTTTTAATTCCATTTCTAATAATTTCAATTCAAAGTTTGAGAAATGAGGATCAAGTTGAAGGGTATCATATAATTTATATAATTGGCAAATAATGCATGACATATCTTATATAATTGTTCATGCATATATATTCATAACATGATCATCCAGTTGAAAGATTTATTTATAACATGAGATCAAGTTGAAAGATGTAGCTTTTTTGGAAATTTTTTTCCTTATTTAAACCTTTGAATCTTCTTTTCATTTCTAACAAACCATAATATTATAAACACCATTTCATGTTTCGTTCTTAAATATATATGTTGCTTTTACAATTTTTAATTGACATTAATAAATGTAAGTATAAATGATTGGAATCTACAAGTCTACAACATATTTACAATTTGACAACAAAAAGTTTTTTTCGAATACATTCATTAATTTTTTTTCCTAAATTCAATACCAAATATTAAAAATAAATTACCATTTCACAAATATTAAGAATGTATCAATTAATAATTTAAGTTTTTACAATTTTACAAAATTTGATTATCAATTTTATAATTTCACATTTGATTATTAATTTTACATTTAGGTTTAAATTTTGATTATCAACTTTCAATTCTAATAATCAGCCGTGCATAATACATAATTACATATTAACCCTATTTTATAATTCCATTTCTAATTCTAATTCTAATTCTAGTTTTCATATCAGAAATTCAGAACAAAATAACAAAACCCAAATCTATAGCTCACTGCTCACGATATTCAATCCAACAATTTCAACTTCAATAATTCAATTCCAAAGTTAAATTCAAACCAATTCACTTCACATATACACAAATGCAATATCCAATACCGTAAGCAATTTCATTCCAAAACAAAACCAATTCACAAATTATTAATCCAAATCCATGACATGAGTAGCAACTTC
This sequence comes from Erythroxylum reticulatum, assembly GCA_025504915.1. NCBI lineage: Eukaryota > Viridiplantae > Streptophyta > Magnoliopsida > Malpighiales > Erythroxylaceae > Erythroxylum > Erythroxylum reticulatum. The sequence continues at coordinate 4,821 of JANSVA010200254.1, forward strand.
AACATCCACCCACTAACAGACAACTCTCAAATTTATCAACATAAATCCAAATCCAACACAAAAAATTTATAATTTATGTTTACCAGCAATTTTTCGAAATACCAAACAATAGAGAACAGAGTCAACACTCAACAGTCCCACAAAAATATTTGAAACCGTCGGGTCATAGGGTTGTGGGTTCAGGTTTTTGGGTTGTCCACCTTCACAGACGCATTGGGGGGTCGGTAGTGCAGTGGTGCAGTCGTGCGGTGTGCTAGAGCTGTGCTGTTGACGACGTGTTATGGTGTTGCGGTGGTGCAGTGGATCTTCAGGAGACGCCAAAGACAAACCTAGATCGCGACTCCGACGAGGATGAGGAAAGGAGGAGAGTGATACAAACACTGAGGGGAGCTGGAGGGGACAACCGGAGAAGAGAGGAAGCAACAGCGATGATGAGAAGAGCGCGACGATGAGAGGCAGCAAGACGGCGACAAGAGAGAGGCGAGAGCGAGGGAAACTGCGAGATAGTGAGAGTGAGAAGGTGAAACAGCAGTCAGGGTTGGGGGTGTAGGGCAAAAAAGTTTTCAAATTTACAAAAAGATCCTCAAATTTTTTAATTTTTCGATTCCGACCAATATTTTGCAAAAAATCCTAATATTGGCTAGTATTTTTGGTCATTACCGAAGTAAGCTTCATCGTACCACTATTTGACCACTACTTTTATGAGAAAATATTAAAAAATCCCAGCCCCCGTGTGGCATCATCTATTCGTAGTTTGAAGCCACGTCACCAATCCGTGTCCTGCAAAACCTGCGCGTTTTTACCTCTGGAGACTTGAAGCAGCGGGGTCAGACAGCCAAAGTCATCAATGTTAGTCAAACCAAACAAGCAAAGATCTTAGTGGCTCAATTCATTTTCCACCGTAGATTGGCCTTTTTGTACCCATGGTACTAAAATCCTAGTCCGATTTACCGATAAAACTTCATCTTCAATTACGTATGTAAACAAACAACTTTACTTTGTTTTATGTTCAATACAAAATATCTTGTCATCGTTCAATCGAAGTCTCATACTCTCTCGCTCTAAAATATGGCACCAAAGGGAGCAGAGAAGAAACCAGCCGAGAAGAAGCCGGCGGAGGAGAAGAAGACGGTAGCAGAGAAAGGTCCGGCAGAGAAGAAGCCAAAGGCTGGCAAGAAGTTGCCCAAGGAAGGTGGCGCAGCTGCAGTAGACAAGAAAAAAAAGAGAATGAAGAAGGGCACGGAGACCTACAAGATATACATTTTTAAGGTGTTGAAGCAGGTCCACCCTGACATCGGAATCTCAAGCAAGGCTATGGGGATTATGAACTCATTTATCAACGATATATTTGAGAAGCTTGCACAGGAGTCTTCGAGGTTGGCAAGGTACAACAAGAAGCCGACTATTACATCAAGGGAAATTCAGACAGCTGTGAGGTTGGTGTTGCCTGGAGAGTTGGCTAAGCACGCCGTTTCTGAGGGGACTAAGGCGGTTACCAAGTTTACCAGCTCTTGAAATGTGGGGGTTGTGGTTATGGTTATGGTAATGGGCTAGGTTTTACTTATGTTGGGTAGAGTTAATAGATGATGGTAATTTGAACTTTTTTATTAAAAAATGTTTCCAAAGGTTTGTAAGTGAATGATCATGATATGAAGTATTCATCAAAAAACCCGATCGAATTGTGTTTTGATTTCTTAAGACAGCTCTTGGAGTCATGGAATCAAGAAAGCATGTCTTGGAGCGTTTGGAGAGCTAGCATATCTGTTATTAATTAGCCATGAGGCTCTCAGGTCTTTTTTTTTTTAAATTTTTGAAGAAAATATGAAAAAGAAGAATAAGAGCTTCTGTTGTGCATCGGCAGAAAACAAAATTTTAATCAATCTCGAATTTAATTAATTGTTTTTTCCATAATTGACATTATTTTTATAATTTATTGAGAATAATGAATGGGAAAAAAAGGTCCGCCGTTAAATGTAATAAAGGTGTGGAGGTGAAACTTCCGCTATTAAAAGTGGGATTTGCGACTCACTGCTCCGCTGAGAAAGCCGAAGAAGATGGCAAAAGCACCGGGCGGCTTCACCCTCTTTGTTAGCAGTTCTCTCTCTCTCTCTCTCTCTAACAAGCACACTACTATTTCCCTGGTTCGTTCTTTCTGTTTTGTGAGAATAATTTTTTTAAAATCCTTTTGTAGGATTATCTAGTTACTCCACAGATCAAAGTCTTAAGAAGTTATTTTCACCTTTCGGTGCTGTTAAAGAAGGTGAGCTGCTATTTATTTATTTGTTATTAGTAGTAGTTCAGTGTGAGTTTGTTTCCGGACCAAGTTATGATTGTGTTTGCAGCTAGGTTAATTCGAGACTCGGTTACTAAAAAGCCTAAAGGCTTCGGCTTCGTCACTTTTCAGTCGGAAATTGAGGTACAACAGGCTGTCAAGGGCATGAATTGCAGGGTAGTTATCAATATCCAACACTAAACGCTATTTTCACTCTTCTTGGTTGTTAGTGTATTGGGAATTCTTGAAGCATTCATTTTAGGTTTCATTTTCTTGGTGTTAATCATTCATGTTTTGTCATTGAAACACGGTGTAGAGATTTTTTTTTTTTGGTCTGAAATCAGAGAAATTTCTTAGGCTTTAGTTCCCTGAGCTTCTTGTCTGATGTTTGGTTGTGTGCAATGAGATGCAACGGAACTTGGGGTATAATGGAACAGAGAGCAAGAGCCTAACGTAATGAGCTTTACATACCGTGGCCTAAGGGGTATTCCATAGGTCAAGTCAAATACGGAAGGTAATGCATATTTGTTTATTACATTTCATCATCTATATACAACCAAACAGTAGTGGATGAGATCAAGCACCATTCATTGTACTATATCAAACACAATCGAAGACGAATTTTAGTAGGATGTGAACTAAAGAAATGGAATTGACGATGAAGGTGATTGCTTGACTAAAAGGCATGACTTTAAAAATAATGTAAGTACAAATTCTTCAGCATAAATATCTATCAAGCTGTCCAACTATTGTAAGCTTTCTTAATTTCTTGTTTCTTACATTTGAATTTAGAACATAGTATTTCCCTTATCCTACAGAGTCCTAGTCTTTCTCTCTTATCAAAGGCAGAACTTTAGTTCTCCACTGAAGGCCCTAGATAACTTTTTCTTGAAATCATGTTAGAATTCATGTTAAGGGTGAATAGTTGGCTATAAGCGCAACAAATTATAAGACATTGTGTTTGTATGAATCTTTTAGTTCTGTGATTGAGCTTATCATGGTTATTTGAGGTCAGACTACGTAAAATATAGATGATGGTCAGGGGTATTGATGTTTGCTATCAGTTCTTGTTGACAAGCAAATTAATTATTGCATAGTTGTGATTCAATATCTTTATTGAATTAGAGGGCAAAGAGACATTACAGTTTGAATAAAGAATGAGAGAAACAGTTGATTATGTATTTATTTGCTGCCACTCTCTCATAGCTGATGATCCCTAATTTGTGACCAACTACTTCACAAAATTTACTATCTTTAACATCGGCTGAGAGATAAATTATATTGTCTTGTACGTTGTTTTGTTCATTCTGAAAAATGTAGCAACTTTCCCTTGTGTTTTCCATTTCACTGAACAAAAGTAACAATTGTCTGTAATCTGGCCTTATTTTTTAAAAAAATCTTTAAGGGTTGTATTTTTATCTTTACTTGTAAGCTCTAATCTTAACCTGCTTACCAGACAAAAGTTTGCTGGTCAGTGTAGCAAGGATTTATGTTGAGCACTAGATAGCTGCATCAGTTCGGTCCACTACTTTTTGTCTGCAATTATCCAAATTGAACTTTCTTTGTTTTCAGATTGTTTCCCTCTTTTCTTGCTAGGATTGGAAATCTTGAATTTTATATATCCATATCATTGAGTCCTTCCAGTACAATTGGAATCTTTTCATGAAATATATTTTCTTGCCTTAGAAAACCAACTCTAGCAAGAATTTGTTTTAATTAATTGTAGGTAGCTGGATAAGTAAACAGATACTTTTTGTACTTGACTCTTGGATATTACTGAGTCAAGACCTTTTTGTTGATTTGAATGAGTTTTATTCTTGTTTTTTAAATTTAGTATTCTGGACTGATATATAAAAATGCGGCATGTTCTAGGATTTACTATATTCTCATCTCAAAGTGAATAATTCTTTGAAATAAGTTGCTTTTGTCTCTTAGCAGCGTGGCTTATAGGACATGAATCAGCCTTGTTTTTGCTGCTTGTTCCAGTTCCATTTCCTGATTGTTACATCAACTTCTTATGAATCTCATGCTCTTCCCAGGGTTTTTGTCTATTTTGCTTGTTATGTGATTTTTTTTTTCCTTATCAAACTGCAAACTGTCATGTTATAGAAGCCAAAAGATAGGGAAGTCCAGCTTATGCTTTTTATGCCCTGTAAACTTCAAATGGTAAGAGCAACTCGAGTTTTTGTCTTTAGTTTTCATTTGGTCTTGTCTTCCTCAAGTAGACAATATTTTGAGATATGAACATCAGGCCCTTCATGCTATGGTGAATTAAGAATATTCGTGTAAAGTAATTCATCTGTTTATAGGCCCCCACCCTTTCTATCTTGCTTTGCACAGATAGTTGATGGGAGGCTAATTTTTGTTGAAGTTGCAAAAACTGCAGCCCGTGGAAACGATGCAAGCTCTTAACGCATATCTTTTGAAGGGACCTGCTTTTGGCAGATGTTACATTTGAGTGAAGGTCATCTTTCGGACAGCATAACCTTTCTGAGGGCCAGCATTTGTACCGTTGTGCTACAGACTTTAAAAGCAATGGTCTTATTTGCTTGTAAGTTTTAAGTAATCACTAATTCCAACGAAGACACACGATCCAGTGCAATCCTAGTGTGAACAAATTAATCGTATTACCATGAAGTATCAGTTTCATTGAAAAATGGGAATACCATCTCTGAGTAGAAATAATATCAAATATCAATGTGAAGGAATACAGATTGGTACAAACTTGTGAAAAAATTGTCTTTAAAGGTTTTGTTGAATACAGTTTAACTGCAATGTCGTGTGGCTAATCTTGTTCTTGTTAGAAATTTTGAATAGACAATATAAAGGACATGGTTTGATACACAATTGTGCTCCAAATTTTGCCTATCTAAAGCTTTGTTGAACATGGCTAGCTAAGTATACATATTTGTACATGAATATACGGTAAACTGTCTCCATTAAAGGTTTTCATTTAACATAATTAACTATATAAACAAGTGGGTGGCTGTGTTCTTGTTTGAACTTTTGAAGTGACAATGAAAGGATACGGATTGCTACAAGACCTTGTTCAAAATCGTATAGAATTAAGATCTTCGTGGACACCTTTAACTTCATTTCTATGCACAAAACCATGTTTATAACTTATATTCTTGTACACGATTAAGTACAAAGTAATATGGTGACCGGTGTTCCTGGAGTAGAAATTTTAAAGAGAAATATATCAATTAGTCGTAAAAAATGTCAGTATGTAGGTGATTATTTTATAATTGTTCCCTTACACTAACACCACAAGTCTTTATCGAAGTTTGAATTGAATGTCCACTTTCAACGTGTACTACAAGTTTGAAAGCTTTTTTTGTGTGTTCCCTTGTCGTTATTTGTTAGCTATTATTTTTGAGCTATCTAGCAAGGAAACATAGAAGGGTCTTAAGCAAAACTTTTGACCAACATTTTTCGTATAAAGCAACAATATCTGTCATTTTTTGGTATCAAATAAGAAATTTTAGAGCTATATATAAACCATTTCATTGCCATTTATAGGATCAAACAACCATTTCCTACCTAAAGTATTGTGGTTAGAGTAAGATGCATTGTTAAGTTTTTTCAGAGTTGCATGAAAATGTTTAAGAGATTTTGAAGTGGTAATTTTGTTTTGAGAAATGGGGAGCTGAGGTTTGGATGATCTTGTTGTAAAATATATGTTAAATATACAACATAGTTTTTTGATTAAACAGGTATTGAACTTCTTTGGTATTTATTTACAGAGAAAGTTGTCATAATGAGGAGAGAAGAAAACTTTGAAAAGAAGAATAATATCATCCATGTTCAAGTTCTGATTCACTTTTACACACATCTATTTAGCACATACTATATTGTTATATGTTGTTGTTGAGCAAGTTTTATATATAACAAAACTCTCAATATACCGCAATATACATATCGTATCTTATAGTATATAAGAGGATATCGTTCCCACGAAGATTATGCAAGACTTAAGAATTTGAACCTAACTTTGTTTAAGGTATTTAGAAATTGATTTGAATAAAAGTAAATAACGTAAATTAAAACAATTAATAAACGAAACAATTAATCAAATAACAAGTGAGCTACCAATAAAAGTTAAAAGTTTCGATCAAGATTGAGTATTGAGGAACTATTTTTTCCTTATTATGTTTCCTTAATCTTGTTGATTCAACTTATATTTTTTATCCTAGATTTCTTAATTTATTGATTACTTTTTCTCAATATCTAATCAATTAATCCTAATTGAATTGAAAATTTTCATATTTGCAACATCTTGATTCACAAAACTTTCCCTAGCTTATTCAATTAGATCCGAAGCTATATATTGGATAATTAATTTCTCAAACAAGAACTCTCATCGAATGATTTTTAATTTGATAATTATGAGTCTATTAAACTACCAACTCTCGTTGAATAATCTAACAGTTTTGACTCACTCTCTTAATTTGTTGTGAAGTTTAAGCATGAATAATTATCACAAACACCTAGGTATATATTGAAATCAACAATAATCAAAGTCACCAAATAATTCCAGAATAAATCCCATTATGAAATTTAGAGCTCCATAGACATGTTTAACATCTTAGAATTTAGATCACACATTGATAATGAAAGAAACAAGGGAAAAAGAATAAAAAATCTATTTGCTCCTTGATCTAGAAAGCTGGAATTCTTTGATGTTCTTCTTGATCTCCCACTTTTGATTCACTTTTAATTGTAGATGTTGCTATTTTTTGTTGTATTTCACATTTTTGTATAGTGCCTTAGAATCATGGGATTGTGTCTAGGGTTTTCCAACTTTGTTTGGTTTTAAAAATAGCCTTGATAAAATAGATGAAAAAATTTGAGCTTAGAAATGATCTGTCATGTTTGTGACATAGGAATCATGATCGTGGTCTTGATGTTTTCTTCTCTGTCACAATTGTGCTCTTTGAGGCATGATCATGCTCCATGTTTCATCCTCTCTGTCATAATCATGCCCTTTGAGGCATGAATGTGACAGAGGCTAAGCAGTTGCACACCTGTCACAATTGTTCTCCTCATGCACGATCGTGACACCTTTCATACAACTTCCATCTTCCTTATTCCTCAATTACCTAATTTTTCAACACTCATAAATACATCAAACACCTCAAGATTGAATTCATGCTCTAAACTAAAAAAACATTTGGAATATAAAAAATTTACTCACAATAATACAATTCTAAGCCTATATATATGATAATCATCTAATAAACACCTAAAAACAAACAAAAACACTTAGGAAAACATAGTATTTACTATACCTATCAACATGCCCACACTTAAACTTTTGCTTGTCCTTAAGAAAAAACAAAAATACAAACACAAACACAAAAAAACATATAAGCGTACATTAATGCAACATGCAATAATGACACAATGACATTGAATCTTATGGAATCAATTTAACTACAAACATCAATCATTCAAATTATGCCAACATACTGACTTATTCCTTTCATGTTTACGTTCTTGAATTAAACATACACATCAATCAAAATATAAATACGCTATTCATATACCTATAGCACTTGTAAACATGCATATATAATTAGTGATCGATCAAAAGGGCAACTATCACTAAGTATCATTTTATGAAAAATTTTGCTATTTTCAAAGATCAATAGGTTTTATTTATTGAAACACCATTTTAAAATTTTCTTTAACGTTAACTTAGTCTTTTGATATGAAGGCAAACATTTGTTGTGAATATCCAACTAGGTCACATTTTTTGATTTATCTTGGTTGGAATGTCATTCTATTCTTTTAACATGAAGACAAACATATTGTTGTGAATCCCCCGATTATTCATCCATGTGACATTCTCAATTGGCTACCAATTATATTTTAACCCATTATTTGTTTCAAAAGGCCTAATGGAATAGAAATTTATTTAACACACAAATTTTTTTGTCACAATTTCTTAACCTACCTCATTTATTTTTAATCCATAATTTCATTCTTGTGAAAGGTTACTAGTAATGCTAACCAATTCAATTGATTTATAATTATAAATATATACCACAAATTTCCTAAAGTGAAGAATAGGTGTCACAATATGTAAGAAACTCGGGAAAAATAATAGCCAGTCCCTCAACATCTACACCGTAATAAAAAAAAAGTGCGATAATAAGATACCCCATGCCAGGATGACTATTTTTCTTTTTAAGAGAAGTAGTTGTAGTAGGAAAAATATGAGGAGTTGTACAAAATTTGACATTATTGTTCATGTACCACAAAATGAATAAGTCTTTAATAGAATATTTGATACTTTCAAATTTATCAAAAATAGTATGACATATGAATTTATGCAGTAGCAAAAGCTTAAGACTAAGAATGACATTATTAGGGGCATTTCTTACAACAAAGTTATCCAACCTTGTTAATTGCTTCCAATACCTCTTAACATGAAAATTATTATGTTTTTCAATTATGTTCAACCCAGGAAATCCACCAATTTTTTTCATAATATCATAATTCAAATTATATGGGTGTCCCCTCAATCGAAACCAAAATTCACCAAAATTTTGTGGCTTAAATTGTAGAGTATTATAAAATTTAAGGGTTAATTCTTTGTACATAAATTAATTAAAATTAATAATTTTATCCCATCAAATTTTATTACTCAAAGACTAAATTTTATCTTTCAACCCTAGACTTCTAAAATATTAAAATCAAAGAATCTAGGTGCACTAACAACTCTAGATCAAAGAGTTTGGAATCAAATACCTTCTTCCTAATAAATTGAAAAAGACACTCTAAAATTAGTGGCCCTATCATGCACACCTTAACCTGACACTTGAACTTTTCCCTTCGGTTGTAAGTGTTTGGTCCTTTTTTTGATTCTTGATGCCATGAATAATTGTATACCTGCAAAATCAACAAAAAGCACATAAAATACACTAAAAACACCCAAAAAAACATTAAGAGAGAAAAGTTCAATGAAATCTTGTAAAACTCAATCTAAAGATGTAGTATTTGTGTGGAAATTACTAGATATGTGTAGGAGGAATGTTTATCTAGTTGAAAGAACAAAGAAACAGGTGAAAACTCTAAGTAAGATGTGAGAGAGATTTTGATTGGCGGCTAATTTTTAGAGAGATAAAGTAGGGTTTGAAGAAGAGAAATGATAAATATAAAGTGTTAGGGTTGAAGCAATAGGGGTAGAATAGGGTTTGGGAGTGATTTTTCATTTGTTACTATTCAACTTATGTGTTTGGTCCTAGATTTTCTAAGGTGTTGATTACTCTCTCTCAAGATCTATTCAATTAACCCTAATTGAATTCAAAATTGCCAAGTTTGCAATCTCTCGGTTCATGAAACTTTCCCTAACTTATTTAATTAGATCTAAAGTTGTCTATTAGATAATTAATTTCTCAAACTAGATCTCTCATCAAATGATTGCTTGATGTGAGGCTCTTAAACTACAAACTCTTCTTGTACAATCTAACACTGATTAAATTTGTCTCACTATCTCATTTTGTTATCAAGTTTATATATGAACAATTATCACAAACACCCAAGTATGTATTGAAATCAACAATAATCAAATTCACAAAATAATTCTAGAATAAATCCTTATATGAAATTTAGAACTCTATAGACATGTTTAACATTTTAGAATTCAAATTACGCATCAAAGATAATGAAAGAAACAAGGGTAAAAGAATAAAAAATATATTTGGTCCTTGATCTAGAAAGATGGAATTCTTTGATGTTCTTTTTGATCTCCCACTTTTAATTCACTTTTAATTGTGGATGTTGCTATTTTTTGTTTTATTTCACCTTTTTATATAGTGCCTTAGGGTCTTGGGGTTGTGTCTAGGGTTTTCCAACTTTGTTTAGTTCCAAAAATAGCCTCGAACTATAAAACTAATGAAAAAATTTGAATATGGAAACTCTCTGTGTGTAATGATCGTGCTCTTGGTGTTTTCCTCTCTATCACGATTGTGCTCCTTAAGGCAAGATTGTGATGGAGGCCACACAGACCTATGCATGCTTATCACGATCATGTTTCTCATGCATGATTGTGGCACCCTTCATGCAAGTTCCATCTTCCTTGTTCTTCAATTTCCTGATTTCTAACACTCACAAACACATCAAACACCTCAACATAAAATTAAGATTGAATTCATGTTGTAAACCACACAAACCCTTAGAATATAAACAAACACTCATAACAACACAATTTTAAGCCTATATACGATTATTATCTAATAAACACCTAAAAACAAACTAAAACACCTAGGAAAATATAGTATGAACTATACCTACCACTTATGACCATTTAACATATATTGGTATCTATTCTATAAAATAATGTTACATTTTGTGTAAGTCAATCATACATTGTGAATATTGTTATGGCATTTGTTGTATGATGTATATGGTATAGTAGAGACAAGTAATGAAATGGATAACATGATAAGTTGTTTAGATACAGTGACCTCATATAGTGGGGTGGAGGAAATTAATAAAGGTGTTAATTGAAGTGGGAATGAAGTTTAAAAGTTTAGAAATAATTTTTGATTTGTAAAAAATGTATACAAGATGCGATGGTTTTACATTTTTATGAAGGGAAGGAAGAAAAATGAGAATGGAGACTTTAAGAGTAGAACATTTATGTCCATATAGGTTAGTCACAAAACAATGAGAACTAAATATAACGAAAATCTAAAAGTAATGGAAACTAGGTGCAATGCAAAATTATGTTGTTGGCTAAATAAAGGAATTTAGAGCTTGATCAAGTTTAAGGATGTGCATAGCCATGCACTAAATCCATGTAACATGAGATTTATAAGTCAATATCAAGTTGAGAGAAGTCATGTTATATGTAGATTGGAAAAGAAAATAGTTTTAGGATTAGGTTATGCAAAAATGTATGAACTATTATTGCAGTTATAGGTGGATATAAGAACACAAAATATTTAAGTAAGAACTATCCTAATCATATAGGCCAATTAAGGAGAGTGAGGTAAGAAGCAGGTGATATAGAAGTGGCTTAGAAGGTGTTTATTAGAATAAAGGAGAAGGATATATGTTTTCTTACAAAATTGATTGTGATGAGGAAGGAAGGTTGAGGAATGTTTTTAGGATTGATATGAGGAGTTGTGTAGCATATGATGAATTTGGTGATGTTTGATACATCTTACCTTGTCAAAAAAACATCATATGTGTTTTGCTCTATTTGTGGGTGTCCCATAACGGTTAATCTATTTTCTTGGTTATAAATTATTATGATACAGGATGAATGATAGTTTATGTTTGCTATTCCATATATGGTTAAGTTATATGAATGGGATTTCACTTGGCATTATAATTATCAATGAGTGCACAAGTATAGGTAACTCCATTAAGAAGGTATTTCCTACCATTAGGCATAGACTATGTTTGTGGCATATACTAATAACTCTTATAAGAATTCAAAAAATGCTTTCTTGGATATTGTTTATGGTACGAAGAACATTGAGAAATTTGAGAGAAAATAGGATGAAGTGGTGGGGGAGTTTCACTAGGGAGATAATTCATAAGTGAACTCTCTGTTTGATGATTATATAAAATGGGCTCCACCATATATTTAGGGACCTCTTTATTAAGAATATTGATGACACAAATAAGTAAAGAGATGAATGCTTACTTTGATGGCTATGGGCATTACTGTAGCATATTGAAATAATTTGTGGAGTAATATAAGCAAGTAATAAGGGGAAAAGATTGAGCAAGAAATGGAGTTTGATTACTTCATTAAAGGGTGATGCAATTTGATATTAAGAAAGACTTTCAAAAGGCATACATCAATTTCTTATTTCATATTATGCAAGAAGAAAATTATAGGCTATATATAGTTACATTAGATGATTCACTCTTACTAGACAAGTGCAACTACATATTTGAATTTAAGGAGATTGTGTATCATTAGATGGTTAAGGGGATTGTTAGGAGGTGGTAGAAGGATATAGTTTAATGCATATAAAAATAAGGTTGGTAATATTTAGGAAGATGATAATGGAACTATTAATAGGACATGTAAATTATAAGTGGCTTTATATAATGCCTTTGTGATATTGCATCAAATTTTGACTATATGTATAATTTGTTAAAAGAAGTTAATAAAAAATTATGTATTGGCAATGCAATTGAATCTATTGATAATAGTGACTTATAATAGCATGGTGAATCCATTCGAGAGAATTTTAGGTTGAAGGACCCTGTTATCTTTAGTCCAATTTTTAGGTTAAGAGCAAAAAGGTTGAAAGCTCGAGTAGAGGAGGTCTAACAGAAGGCACGTAAAAGAAGTAGGTTAGTTAGTATTGATATTGGTAATTTTATATACCAAATGTGTATGTTCTTTATTTTTTTTAATGATATTACTAAATGGTGTATCATACATATAATTCAAATGTTGTAGGTTGGGTGCTACAATGGTTGTGAAACAATATTTGTTTTAGTACCAACAAAAATAGGGATGGATTCTTGAACTGTTGTTTCATTTATGAAAATTAGCTAGTAAAATATATTTATCATTTGTTAACGTATATGTTTATGCTAACACATAACATTTGACATTTTTTTTCCAAATTATGAACATGTTTTAGGCTAAATTTGAACTAGTTGTACTGACTTGCTGATATCTATGACTTATCATAAAAGAGTTAATAGATGTATTCTAATGAAGGCATACAAAACATGTGTCATTCGTTCTTTTTTATAAGTAGTGATGTTATTATATTGAAGGAGTCATCGTAATCTTTAATTAACCATAATTGATAATTCCATAATTTATGGTAAATTGATATAAAATATAAAATATTGGAGAATTCAAAAGTTTTGGCGTGGTATTGATAAAAAAAATGAAAAAAATCTCATATCTTACATTTGTAGTCCTTATGTGCTTATTTACTAATATGAATTGAGAAATTCTAAGATGGCATATTATTAAAAAAAAATGGAAACATGGTTTCAGATTTATTAACTTTTAGTTTCCTTTTATGAATTTATTACCTTAGAAAAAGGTTCTATCAATGTGAAATTGTTATGCTCATCATGGCTCATGTTTTCATGCGAAATTGTTACGTATGGGACATGTTATATCGCATGGGTACTTATGACTTGGAAATAAGAAGGCATTTCATGATAATTTGCTTTTAACTATGATTTCAACAACCTAATATTGCACCCTTTTACATGGGTGTTGGGTTTATTGAGCCTTATTAAATGACATGACAGATGCTTTCTATGCAACTTCTACAAAGCTTAAGGGTCCTTGAAACTTCTCCATCTTATGTACTATTGAAGACCTAAACTTTTGATGATGTCCTATGTGAACTCGGGGTGAGATTTATGTTCATATCCTTATTAGTTTGTAAGAAGCTCATGGTGGTAATTGAAACCTCCTGTTATATCTTTGTAACTTACAGATCACTCTTTTTAGTACCTAGTAGGTATACTGGAGGATATGGCCATAAGAATTAGTAAGTCTCTTATTCCCATAGATTTTATAATATTATATATAACTAAGGATATACATATACCTTTGATTTTGGGATGAGCTTTTCTAGCCACTTATTAGGCCCTAATAAATGTTTATAAAGGAAAGCCAACCTTGAGGGTTGATGATGCGAAATTAAAATATAAGAAATCTAACCTTAGAAGCTTATTGATAATAAGTCCAACAAGTGTCTTTATTTTGATATAATTAATAGAAATATATGTCATGTTATGTAGGAGGAAAAATAAAAAGATGTAAAAAGAAAGAATTTAAAGCTGAACAAAGCAAGTAGGATGGACGAGTACATCATAAGGTTGCATGAAATATGAAAGAAAATTTATGGTTATATCCAAAAAAAAAAAGAAGAAGAAAAGAAAAGCTACAAGGGAATCAAAAGGAAACTTAGTTAACTTTTATGGAAAAAGATTGATCTCAATCCAATTCTTTACCATTACTATTTTTAGATTGTAATATTTCTAGTTGTTTCGATTATTAGTTGTTTGTTTTCTTAGTTTTATGTCATTTTTCTTAATCTTGGTTTGTTAAATTTTTGTTGAAACTCTCTTACCAAGTGTTTGGATTTAGTGCATTTTTTATTATTTTAGGTTTTAGAGCTTACACATACTCTAAAATACCATAGTGTTTAGACTTATATAGGTACATTCAGAGAAATTGAATGTACCACTTTTATAACTAACACCTATATAGTACTATGTAGGAGGTCACATTCATAAACACACTTGCCCCTATGTTTCTTAAGAGGTAGACATATGTTCACTTGTGAAGGAGGAATAAAAGTTACAAAATGTACCATTTTTTGAATGACAAAGTACATGGAAGGTGTCCACCTATGTTGTAAACATGCTCTAAGGTAAGTATAAAAGCCTGCATGTTTAATCTCGTGTATAGGAGACCTAAGAAATATAGAGTGTCACCTTTATACATGGAACCTACACAGTCCCATATATCTCCACTTATTTTTCCCTATTTTAAGGCACATTTAATTCAAACATCACACCCTCGTGTTACATATATAACATAAAATGTACACCCCTTATGTTTTCTCATTCCTAACTATGTTCTTTCTCAATTGAAATTTCAAATATTCTTTTAGATTTTAGAGAGATAAACTATCCAACCCTCTTAAATCATATATAATGCACCTTAATACATATTTAGATTTTTCTTCACCAACCTTTTAGCTTCATTAAGGTATTTTTCTATAACATTCTTTTTTTTTCGTTATTTAGACTCATCTTAAGATATTTAATGCTATGAATTATATCTGACAGCTTCAAAAATAAAGTAGACCTACTTCTATATTAGTGGTGAGTCTAGATCGATCCAGAGAGTGTTCGATTAGCCTTTGAAATGAAAATAACTAGTGTTTAGGTTTTGTGCCCAGGGGCAGGGGGCGCAGGTGGAATTTGGTTTAAAATAAGAAAATAAAATAAAACTAACTAATAAAAGCAAATTAAAGAAAACATGAAAAATGTGAAAGTGGTGAATTAATTTGGAGTCCGATTCTTTGGTTTAATCTCGACCTACACTCTAATTAAACATATTTCATTGAATTGTTTTCCTTTTACCTCTCATTGCACTATTAGTTGTAGGTTAATGATACGATATATTAACACAAGTTTTCCTTTAGTTCATGTTTAATTAAGATACGAATGTTAATTAAACCTAACTACCAAATAACCTAGGATGCTATCTCTAGATTCAATTGGGTAATGTGATTATGAATTAGGAAAACCAATTAATCTAACAACCACAAATGCTTGAGTCATTAAATTTAGGTCGTGTTATCCCTAATGATTACGCACCATTAATCCTTACAATTAATCTCAAATATAACAATTACCGGTTATATTGAAATTCTAGCTATGGCTTCATACACAAACAACCGAACTATACGATAATACGATCATTTATACATAAAATCCAAATCCTTATGCATAGGATAACACAATCAATTTGTAAAGAGAGAGAAACAAAAAATACAAGGAAGGAATGCTTAATGAGGTTGTCCGCATCGATGTCACCTCCGAACTGACGTCAAGAAGCTAACTCTCTATGGGTCTCTCATAGTTAAGAGCTTTGGTTGCTCTCTTCACTCTCTCTCGAAGCTTTCAAAGCTTTTTCCAACTGAAAACAACAAAACTTTCATAAAAACCCTTGTCGTTATATGTCTCAGTTTATATTAAAAACCTAGGTGATATGGCCTTCTTATGCCTGTGAGTTATCTCTCATTGGTATAAGAAAGCCTCATGGGTGTGACATGGGTTGTCACACCTGTAAGAGGCTTCTCACGACTGTGAGAAACCTTGCTTATGCAAGCAGGCCATAAATCCTTTTTCAGCCCTCTTCACATCACACACAACATGTATTCTTTATATGTAAAAGTGGAATGGCAATCGGTGTGTATATGATGTCTTACTGACATGCATGCTTTATGTACTCCAAGTGTAGCTATCCACTAAGATGTTCTTTTCTTCTTTTAGCAACGGACATCTTTGTTTTATTATACAAGCTTTGTCATGTTTATCCAGCCCCCAAATTCCTCTTGTTAGCCTTCCCATGTTACACGGCTGTGAAATTTTCTTGATGGTTTGCTTCACGATCTTGTTATTTTCTTGTCTTTACTTGCTCCAATCTTTTTCATTATTTCTCCATAAAGACAAGTGGATATGAATCTTCAGAAAATGTCCTAAATATTATACTATCTACTCATTTTAACTCCTTTGCTTCTAAATTATGCCTAAAATCACATATGAGTCAAAGTGAAAATCACATATGAGTCAAGGTGAGTATTTTAAGCAATTTCATGTCATTAATCACTAAGTGTTATGTAATAATTATACAATCAATTAAGAACTTATCAATTTCCCCTACACTTAGCTTTTGGTCGTCCTCAACAAAACATCAAAATTAAGCTCATAGACCTACAAACATTTACTCGTTTCCCATATTTTCCAAGAATACATAATCATAAACAAAGATGAATAACTTTCAAAAACATATAAAGAACTTATCATTATAAGTTTTAATCATAATCAATCAACATCCAATACCTTTTAAAACTGAGCAATTGAATGGTAGACTTGGAAAATATATTTAACTAAAATATATCCACAGGTACACTCAAATACCATTCATAACCATGTCATTCCATAACTTTGCAAATCATTTCATTTCTCCACCACTAAGGTTCACATGCAAAATCATGAATCAAAGGACTTTTTAGGTTGTAATGTGAGCGAAAGTAAGGTGAAATGCATTTAGGTAAATAACATGAAATTCATCAAAGTTAGTGAACAAAAGTAACACTCAATGCAATATCAAGCGCAAAAAATAACATTCATTCAAAACTGGGTATCATTAGTTGCAATGAATGCAAAAACTATGTTTCACAACTCAAACTTAAGTTCTCACACAACAAACCACATTAAGCATACACCAATCTAAAGGGATCACTTATAAAGATTGATGATAACAATACATTGAAACTATAACGAGTGAACATTTTAAGACAACATCTACCTCATATCCAACATCTCATATCCAACATACTCAAATTACCTATGCATTACAACTTTAGGATGATGCATTAATTATGAATAACTTTATGACACATATGCACTTCCTTATTAATACTTTTACTTAAACATATATATATATATATATATTGCTTTTTCCCTCTTTTTTACGTTTTCTTTTTCTTGTTCTTGTTATACAAACATTAAAAGAAACTAAATTAACATGGGGATTTCAATGTTAAGACATAAAATAACATCCCAATCATCATAACTAACCCACACATATGGACACCCTCATACTTATAGTTTTGTACCTCCACAAACTCAACAATTAATAAATGTTTCACTAGCTTGAAGGCTTGGGTAGGACATTTGTTTAGGTTTAAAGCATGTAATGTGGTTAGTACATAAAGAAAAGACAAATAAAGCTCAAAGGGGCTTATCAAAATGAAAATCATATAATGTAGTTCAGAAAAACAAAGAATTCCTCATCATTTTCATATTAATTCATGTGATAAAAATGTGGTCTTGAAAAGAAAATCAAAGAAAAGTTAGGACATACATGTTATGAAGGTCACACATAAACAAAAGATAATGAGATTGATATATATAAGTCAGTCTATAAAGGCTTAAAATCTCACTAGATTTATCTACCACTAGTCACTACTCTTCTAAAGATAACGCACATTGATCAATCAAAAGGGTAAAAGTACATTCAAAAGTTTCCATGAAATTCTCCAATCAACTCATTCTCTAATCATGACTATATAGTCCTAGAAGCAATAGAAAAATGATAAAATGTTTATTTGTTTGTTTTACTCTCTCTCTTTTTAACTGGGACTACCTAGATATAGTTAAAAGGAGTTACTGATGGTTGATGGTGATTATACACTCGTATCATCCTATAAAATGAAAGGAATTTGAGTTCTAATTCACTTTGATGACATTTGTGCATAAGACATAAGACTTGTCACGAAGAGGATTTTTTTTTGCTATATTGGACATACTAGAGGTAGAGGACACATTTCAACATACTTTTATATAGCTAGGTGAAGGATACTTTACTAGGGCTAACTTCAGGATCATCGGTAGAGGTTCGATGATTTCATACTTGATGCATGGGATAGGAGTGCCTTTGGAGGATATGGATCTCATCGTGGTAGCTACCCTGTGCTCGTGACATTGGAGATACTTAGGATGGAGCAAATGGTTAAATTAAGGGATAATAACTGAGGATAGCAATTCATGCGCATTGGTGCACCACCATTAATAGATTAGGGGGTGTCTGCTCTAAATGATTAAATTATAAGATCTAACATAGATCCTAACCCACCATCACCATCATCATCATTTTCAATAGTAACCTAACCAACTACTTTGACATATATCGAGGAGTATATACACTACCTAGGTGACACTTTGTTATATATTGTGAAAAATAACGTCCACTAATACATCCATATAAGCTAGTTATGAGGGTGGAGATTAAATATATGTTAGCAATTACAGATGGAGATGGAGATGGAGATGGAGATGGAGATGAATTCAAAGAGTCTAGGGAGTTGGATGATCCTATAGAGCATAATGAGCTTGAGGCACTAGCTATCAAGGAGAATGTTGAGGATGTAGATATTAGAGAGCCAAAGATACTACTACACCAATTGGAGAGGAGACTACTATTCTCAATGATGACATAAGGATAATGGTGACGAAGTCCACTATAGGGAGATCGATGGATATAATTTCATTGAAGGACTTAGAGGACCAACTAAAGATAGTGCCTTATGTGCCACCTTCAATACCACCACCTCTTTAGGACCATTACTATATTTTTGTATTATATACTTTTTCTACTTTTAATGGTTTATGTGAATATTATTAATCAAGTGTATACATAATTTTAGACATTTTTACTTTATTTTGATCTAACATTTTACCCTTTTTTTGTAGTCCATTTAGCACTTTAATGATACATCAATGGAATGGACTTACATCTCAACTCGGCCAAATAACTAAAAAATTAGGGAAGTTTAAGTCATTTCTATCCTTTACCTTTTCTTATTTTTATTATTATCTCACGTGATGGAAACTTTAAGTAAAATGTTCATTTTAAGTGTGGATTGGATATATAAGAGTACACTCAAGCTCATCAATTTTGTTATTATTTTCTCAATAGGAGGTAAATTTTTAGATTTTTTTTCTTTTAAAGCATGTTATTAGAAACAATTCATTGTGAATTTGATTGTTTTGGTTAATTTGATTGTTTATGTAACTAGTTATGAGTGTTAATGAATAAGTGAGTTTGATTTTTCCTATGAATTTGGAGAATGAAAACCCAATGATCATTATGATATTCTTTGTATAAGGTGTACATGCATAGGTAATTTTGATTTTTTTAGCATTCTTATTATCTAAAAAAATATTAATATGTCAATAAATGAGCTTAATAAAGTTAAACTACTAGCTTTGTACCAGTAAAAGGTCAAGTTAAAGAGTGGCGCCAGTAGTTATTTGAGATGGTGACTAAGTTGAATAGCCAAGGATATTCATGAAAAGGTGTTTTCTTTCACGTAAAAAGGCTATGTGGAGGTTTTTTTTGGGTGATTCTAAGGGGATTTGAATATTTTTTTCGAAGAAGGTCTAATATTCCTTCTATAGGTAAGTAGCTGTTAAAGAATCTGGTAAGTTGCTATTTTGGTGCAACTTATGGGAGCCTCACTGAAGGCTATTCTGGGGGTCCTTTATTCCCCCTATTGTTTGGAAATGAGCGAGTTTCCAAATCCACAGGAAGCTAGGAGCATTAAATCAAGATCAAAATATTCGAGAAACATGATGGTAAGCTACTTTCTAAAAAAAAACCCTGCCTTTTTATAGACCCATAATTGGGCATAAGTTAAATGGGGAAGTAAAAGGTTAATCAAAGTCTTACTTACTAATGAGGACAACGACTCCTTTTTCAATTCCCTGATAGCGACTCCCTAAGCAAGGTAATGGAAACTAAGCCATGGTACATTTTGGGATAACCTATGTTTTTTGGACAATGGGTTCCTAGAATTGAGCTTAACAAATCTAGGATAGAATCCATTCCACTGTGGACACAATATTCCACTAGAGTGGTGGATTTTAAATGATCTAAGCTTTTTGACAAACTTTATGGGAAGACATATTGCCTTTGATTTATCTACTACCAAACTGGAAAAAAATAAGCTATACTAGAATATATGTTCAGGTGAACTTAGAGGAGGGCATTTTATATGTTCAATATGTTATGAAAATGATCTAAATAAGGAATTAATCAAAATAGAAGTCCACTTTTTTTTTATCAATTGCAGACCAAAAAGAATGGAAGCCAACATGAAAGAAATTTGTTTGAGGGAGCTATGCTAAGCTGAGGGGAATTAGGGAAGATCTAGATCTAGCTATTGGTGATGATAACTTAGGAAAAGAGCATAAGAAAAGCTAACAAACAAACCTAAGATTATACGGTTGTTTAATAAGTATAACAAATCTATATTCCAACATCAAAAGAGAAGCAGAATGAAACAAGTAAGGAGGGAAGATTAGATGGTCTAGAATCTGTTACTAATAAACATCAGTACAATGGCAGAATTATATTTGCATACAACAAGGAAAGTTAAAGTGACATTATAATCTAGCTCATATCAGTATGCTTATCTTAATTGCAATCTTGATAATTTAGGCGTTTCTTTTGAGGTCTCTATTATATATTCTTTTAAATTTGAATTTAAAAGATCTTAATATGTGCTTAATTTTTGATACATTTAATCCTTAACACTTAGTAATTAATGCTTAAATGCTTAAGACACTCACTTTAGTTCATATTTGTTCTTAGGTACAATTTGGAAGCATAATAGAAAAAGTGAGCGAAGGCATACTCGTTGAGTCATCTTCTTAAGATGCACACTTAGTTGGCTTCATAGAGTAAGAAGGAGAAGGGTTAGAGTAAAGAGGAGGCAAGAAAATACCAAAAGAAATAAAAAAATTTCAAATTTATGGTTATGGGAGGTGTCTCACAGCCATGACAAATATGACACTCCTTGTCATGCCAATGACACATGTTCACGGATGTCGCATACCAAATCACCCTCATGAACTTACCACTTATCCCTCTTATAACCTAGTTTTATACTATAAAAGCATTAGGATGTGACGGTAGAAGGAGTCTCGAAAAATAGACGTGATTTTCTTCATTCCTTCTTCAGTTTTTAACATTTCTGGAGGATATTCATTGCTCTTTCTTGGAGATTGACGGAGAAGATGGAGGGCTAACCATCCCAATACCGATTTAGGGTTGAAATCAACACCAAGGAGCACATTTAAACATATCATCTTTGTGTATCATTTTCTTTTCCTCTTTTTAGATTGCTTATGTATCTTGTGTTTATTGATTGGATATTGTAAAAAAAATGATCTTGATGCTCTATTAGATTGTTTTTCATGAGAACCCATGGCTAGAACTTTGAATATGAGATGTAATGTCATGTTGAATTCGTTTGTGCAAAACTTGTAAAGAAAATCTGAAAAATCGGACAAACAGGATGGTAGTCGACTGACACAAAACTAGTCGACTAGTCGAAGATTATTAGTCGACTATGGTGGTAATACTTGACTAGAAACACTTAATCACTTTATCCCAATGCAATAGTTAGCAAGAAAACCTCAACATCAGTCGATTTAGACTCCAATTAGTCAACTGGAATATGTCCAGAAAAAAACACTTTAAAACCTAAATATAGAACATGTAATTTATTCTTCGATGGTATTGCAAATTTGCCTACAAATTTGACCATTTCTCTGTGCAAATGTATACAGATAATTATGATCAACCAACAGAATTCAAATCACACATACCAAGTTTCAATTTAATGTTTACAAACACATCCTCTTTAAGAGGTTTAGTAAAAATATAAGCCAATTGATCATTAGAAGAAACATGTTTCAAACAAATCTAACCTTTCAAACAATGATCACGTATGAAATGATGTCTAATCTCAATATGTTTTGTTCTACTATGCAAAACTGGATTTTTACTCAAACAAATTGCACTAGTATTATCATAATAAATTGGAATATCTTTAACAATAATACCATAATCAAGCAATTGATGTTTAAGCCAAAGAACTTGAGCACATGCACTTCCAGTTGCTACATATTTAGATTCAGCAGTAGAAATAGCTACATTTACTTGTTTTTTACTAGCCCATGAAATCAGAGATGAACCTAAGAAATGACATATGCCACTAGTGTTTTTTCTATCTATCCTACAACCTCAATAATCAGCATCACTATAAGCATACAAGTCAAAAGAATCACAACTAAGATACCATAAACCATGATTAATAGTTTTGCTAAGATATCTAAAAATTCTTTTGCAAGCACTTAAATGAGAAATTTTA
>JANSVA010201594.1:0-27514 GCA_025504915.1 Erythroxylum reticulatum
AGAAGACCTAGGGGATTCAAATTGCAATAATCATTGTCTTCTTTGATTATTTCTAAGTTTAATCTTCATTCTAGTTAATCAATTGTGTTGATTTATTTTACTTTATTTTTTTAATTTTGAATTTAATTAATCATCATTAGCATAATTTGTTAGATTAGATAATAAAAATATAGTAACTATAGTAATTCTAGACATTATAGGATTGACCAATATTTGCCAATACTAGCTACAATTGCATTGTGCAGTTGTAATTAAAATTTTTAATGAAGTTTTTAGCACTATTTTTGGGAACTGTAAGAATAGGAAATCCTTATTTTTATTAATCTAGTTATTTTTCTATATAGTTTTTATTTCTTTTTCTTTTTATATTTTTCTTTCTTAATCTTATGTTTGTGGATTATTTGTAGGATTTGGGTATTCATCACTATAGCCACCAAACACAATGGAAGGTTAAGGAGGACAATATTCTTAGGGGGATATAGTATGCCATCATGTATAGTAGTTTTGGAAGCTTGGAATTAGCTGGATAGTGACATATTTAGGTTTGGCAACAAGGCCTGAGCTCAACTAGCTCGAAGTCAATAGGTTAGGCCTAGGTTGATTAGGTTTTGGGCCTGTTTTTGGGTTTGGGTTGCTCAGGTACGAGGCCCTATGAGCAATAAATAAATGACATTGTTTTGAAAACTAAAAAAATAAATCGGAGGCACTATAGCCCCAGGCTCAGCCCAACCCATTGCTATCCTTACATGTATTAGGAATCTCAATCGACATCTATAGAATGTTGTGAAATTTATAAGATAAACACCCCAATTATAAATGTCAAGAACTGGACTACATATGGAGCCCTCTAATTTGCATGGAGAGCTAGCCTCAAGACACCCCATATGGGAATACTTATAATATAGAGTGAATATGTTATTATGATGGAACAATTGCACTTCAACTAGATTTTCTACGACAATAATAGTAAGAGGAGTACCAATATCTTGAAGATGTTCTTATGAAATTTGTTGTTTCAACTAAAACTACCATTCGTAAAACTAAAGGGCTCAGTGTTTTATTTGGATACACAAACTAGATTTGAGGGAATATGTGAATACCATAACATTATGGGGTGGAGAGGAACTAGAGGTTGAAGAAAAGAAGATGATACTGTTTAAGAAGAGAAGGAAGAGGAGACAAAGGAAGATGAAGAGGAATAGCCAAATAAAGAGACTATTAAGGGATTATCGACAATCATCTTAAGTATAGAGGGCTCTTACTCCTCATAAAACAAACTGTTGGAGTTAATAGTTATTCCTTGTTATATTGGCAGTTCGTTATTAAACAAGGCATTATTGGATTTACCTAGTTTCATAATTTTATACCATATGTATTTAGTATATTGTACGATGTGGCCTATTGACATGCTAATTAACCCTTATTTAGGAGAACAGTTTAAAGTAATTTGTTGATTATAGATCTAAGTTAAAGAAGGGCTTGCTGAGAAGTCTAGCTAGAAGAATCATAAAAAAGAACTAGTTAGGAGGCAAACCAACAATTAGGTGTTTTTGTTTTGATTGAGTATTTTGTACGATTTTCATTAGTAGTTTAGTTTGCTTTCATAGATTTAATATTTTGGTTCTAATTTTGTTACTTAAGATATGATGAAGTTTTATAAGCTATGAAGGCAACATCACTTCTATGTATTAGAATAGAAAAGATTCCACCTGTAATGGATAAATGTTAATGACATTAGATAAGGCTAGAAATCTTTTGCTATTAGGGGAGTACTAGCTATCCTCATTCCTTCTGTTCTTTTTCATAGTTTTCATTGTTCTTTCATGCTTTACACATTAAGGACAATGTATAACTTAAGTATAAAGGAGGGACTTAGCAGTCAAACTTATTAATTTTGTTATAATTAGCTGAATAATGAATAATCAGAGAAATTTTTCTTAAAGGATGTTGATCAAGGTGATTCATCATGAATTTGGTTACGATTATGATTTAATTTTTATAGAAAATAATCATAAGTTTTGATAATTAAATAGGTTTCAATTTCATTAATTAATTTTTAAAATAGATACTTGATTTGCATTATCTTACTTTGTGTATAATTTGTATATGTACTGGCTTAAAAGTTAATTATATTTGAGGATTTTTATTAACTTGCATAAAAAATACAAGAAAAAGAAAAGGAAAAATAAAGAAAAATAGTAGTATGTGAATAAATGAGCATAAATAATTTTACTGTACTAACTTTGTACTAATAAAAATTTATAGTTAAAGAGTGGTGCTAGTAGCCATTTAAGATAGTGACTTAGTTGAGTAATTGAGAGTATTTGTGAAAAGGTGTTTACTTTCATGTTAAAAGACTAGATGACTTTTTGAACAAGTTTTTAAATGCATATTGTTTAAATTTTGGGTATTTTTAAAATAAGGAGCACAAAAATGTTTAAAGGTTTTAGCATTCTCCTCATGTATGTTCACTTTGTGCATTTAGTGGAATGGTGTGAATTAAGTTGAAATTTGATGAATTGTTGAGTGAATTTGATTAATTTACAATTTGATGCAAGTAACTAAATATTTAATGATTTAATGAACTTTGCAATTGAATGAATAATGGAGAATCTTAATGGATATCTTCGATGTGTTTGTTGCTTTCTTGGAGTTATTTCTTATTAAGTTGAAATTAATGAAATTGATTTGCTTAAGGACAAGTAAATGCTTAAGTGTGGGAATTTTATAAATGCTTAATTGTTCATATTTTTAGGTTTATATTAGTGAATTTCAATTATTTATTTGATTGTTGTTATTGTTTTTTTATACTTAATTTGTTCATATTGTGTTTTTAGTTTGCAATTCACGTAGTTAGAATAAAAGGAACACATTAGGACAAGTTTGGAAGATTTGGATATGTTTTGACTCAGTTATAATGATGATGGAAATCAATATGGGCACCAAAACACCCATGTTGATGCTCATATACATTAACATAACCATGTTTCATGCAAAAATAAGTGGTTTTAGAGTTCCAAAGAGTTATATGGTTATAAGCATACCCACGTTAGAGATCATCATGCCCATGTTCACATTTTGAGCTCGTGTTCATTTTGAATTTGAGGTTTTCATGATTTTAAATAAACATTGCCATCAACGAGGATGTGTTGATTCCCATTTACTAAAGTAAAACCTAATTTTCAAACTATAAAAAGGTAAAATTCAGAAGAAAAGTGAGGAGGCTCGAGAAAAAAAAAACAGCCTAGGATGAGACCAAAGAATAAGCAAGGAAACACATTATAAGTAATAGATCTGAGGGCGATTTCTTAAAGGTTAAAAGGAATTTCACCACATTTCTTTTGATTTTCTACCTTTCCTTTAGTTTCAATGTTATGTCTTATTTGATTAGGAACTACACCTTCATTGGTACTTGGATTAGATGAACCCTAGTATAGACCTTGTAATTATTTTTAGTTTTATTGAGATTCAATTATATGTTTTTTATTTATTCTTGAATTAATATTGTTGTTATGTTGATTCATGTGTGATTTCATGCATTTGAGATTGAAAAATCCTTTGTATTAATAAATTTAGCATAATTGAAAGGAGTTATATGGAAACCTAAAGATAGGTCTACATAAATTTTCCATACTAGGGATAAATCTAATAGTGAAATTCACAAATTAATTAATGCAATTCTAAGGTTTTAATTAGAAAGAGATTTAAATTAATAAGTCTAGGATTAAAATTTGATAGTCTTGTAAAATATATTAGCATAATTGAGAAATTTTCACAATCTAATGAACTGATTAAATTGATAGTTGAAGTACTAATTACATGAGTTGTCTTAGCAGTATTTGAGTTCCAAGTATCGTTGTCTTCTTTAATTGTCTCTTAGTTCTAGTTAATCATTTGTATTGATTCATTTTAGTTTAAATTTTATTAATTATCATTACCATAATTTGTTAGACTAGATAATGAAAAGGTAGTATATACTAGTAAATCTAATCCTTATGAGATCAACCCTTACTCATCAATTCTAGCTATAACTACATCATATGCTTTTAGTTAAAACAATTCAATCACCTTCCTAACTAGAATATTGTTAAAAGAAGAAAATTTTGGAAGGAGAAGTTTCTTACATGACTTTACCATTTTTAGGAGAAAAGGTTAGAAATAAGTTAGATATATTATAATGATTAAATACCATATAATATATTAACATACAATGAAATAATTAATTATATTAAAAAGGAAGGCCTAAAATTATGTTAAGATTTGAAATTAAAAAGAAAAACTAAAATATAAATGTTTTAAACTAAAAAAGAATTAAGATAGTTTCTCAATAATTTGACATTTCGCATATTAATTAATAGAAAAATAGGATATTAATAGGTCAGTTTATGGAGCATTTTCCCTCTTTGACAAGTGCTCCTTTTGATGTTTTTTTGCTACTACCTCTGATCTTCTACAGCTTCCCCTGTCACCCTTGAAGCTCTCCTTCCTCCTCCTATTTTAACCTTAGTCTCTTCAAAGTTTTCTCTTCTTTACTTTGTGCTCTTTTTTATCCATTTATAGTATGGTTGTCATAAAAAAAATCTAGAGAGCTTATTCTAGGCTACTTGAAAGTTAGACATTATTAAAAATCTTAATTTAATTAGATATAACCTAAGGAAAACTAAGATTAACATAGCTTGCTATTAATCTATAGTTAATAGTCTCAAAAAGAGGTACAAGAACAACATAATGATTGATTATGCTCATTCGTGTGAAGATTGAGATTCAACCGTAAATTAGATTCGAAACATATTTAATCAATTATATATTTTTTGATTTGATTTACCTTTAATATTTTAGTTTTACATTATTTGTTAATTGAATTCAAGTAAAACTCCACCAATCCTCGACACTGGTTTATTCATTACAAAAGCTAAACACACACTTTTTGTTAATAAGATCTTTTCTCACCACTATTTCAAATTTAGTTATGAAAAGTTAGGTTTTATTTTTTAGTATGTTCGATGTGCATCATTATGGTAACATATATATTTCCTTTAATTTATTCCACAAGGAGATCCTTTGAAATTTCAAGTTAAAATCATACAAAAAAAGAGACCTGAACAGTGATATACTTCTGTAAAATCCTTATAAATAAGTAAATAAATTGATCAGCGGTACTCAAATGCAAAAGCTCCATTTTGTTAGGGTTAAAAGTAATAACCAATCTACCATTATGTGATTGGTGATTGGAGATAATAGATGGTGATTTTGTAGTTCTCCTCGTGTTTAATTTTCAAGAATGCAATTAAGAAAGATTTGGTTTCTCACAAGTAATTTGGTTTTAGCTACTACCTTTTAAGGTTATTAAACCCTATAATATTCCAAAAGAGATCAAACATCAAGGAGGAGAGCTTTTGGAGTTATTTCCCTTATGTTTTCTGCTTGACTTCCTCTAATTGGAAAGTTTAAACTTAATACCTAAAATACAAGTACTTTGCTAATTATTTGCTAGTTCATTATTTGGGGAATTGATAAGTTTATTATTTTGCAAAAGGGGGGATCATGGCTTAGTTCAATACGTGGAAATGGAGAATTAACTATCTTATGCACCTTATGCTTTACTAAAGTGGATAAAATTGTATTGGAATCAATCTATGATTCATTAGATTGGGGTCCTACGTCACTTTCCAAAGTAGTTATCAAAACGTCACCACTTTTTATCATATTGATTTGTTTAGGGCTAAGGTCCTTATTAGTGTAAGTAGCATTCCCTCTTGGTAATTCAAATTGCATTAATTCATAGAAAACTTCTCTAAAACTTCTTACCAATAGGAATCCATTTCTTGCCTTGATGAGTTAGGTCAGGTCACCGTTGATATGTAACTGAGATAGAATCCTTAATTAGCTTATCCTCTTCTCCTAACCTTAATAGAGAGTTTAGGTAATTCTTATTATATATCTATAACAACTACAAAACTTCTTTAATAATTCACACGCTTCATTTTAATTATGGCTTCATCCATACAAATTACTGTTCCAAAATAGCTTGCTAAGGGACTCAATCATCTTATGATATCATATTCTAAAGACATATTATGGATATTAATACACAATAGTGCTTGTTTGCGATTCAAATTTTGCATTTGAGTGCCTAATTTCTATTTTTTGAGGAACAAAGTATTGTTATTGAAATGCTTAGATCCAAGTTCAAGAATTCTTTGATCATTTAATTCTAATTCAAACTTAAAAATAAATAGATTCTCCTCATTAAGAAAAATAATCCCTTAAGCGTAGTTTTTTCTAACAAAATTAAGCCTCAGGGTTGATTAGGGAAAGTTTGATCACTTTTCCAAGAAAAAACCAATACATTTTAATTCTTATTTTGGAGGCTCCAACTTTCAAAACATCCATAGGAGGGGAAATATGATGGCTTCATCTAAGAGAGTTGGATTATAGAAATGTAACACATTTGAAGTAGAGGTGTCTCCAATAGCACGACTTTAAGAGAGATTTTTAGATAAAATGTTAAGGTCTAAAGGAGTATTGGTTTTATTCTCAATAAGAAAGGTAGATAAACAACCAAGGTTGGAAGAAGAAGATGGTATAGGATAAAGGGAAATGAAGCTTGATGTGTTATAGCCTACTGTAGGATGGTGAGGAAAAAAAGGATTAGAGGAGGGAAAGCTTCAAGATTTAAGCCTTTCATCAAATAAGAAAAAGACTCTGAGTTCAACATTATGCTAAAAAAAGTAAAATTTAGTAGCTAAAAAAAAAGTTTTATAAAAAAGTTGTAACAAAAGGGATAGGAGAAAAGACCAAGAAGCCAAGTTGAAACTAGAGCCTAAAGAAGGAAGAGGATCACGTTAATAGAAATAAGAAGAAGGGAAATAGAACTAGGTTGAAACTAAAACAATAGAGGATGAAAGAAAGACAAGAATGAAAAAAAAGGAAATAAATAAGAACCAAACTAGTGTAGCAAGGGGATGAAAAGAAGAGAAGATATAAGTGAGGAGAATAACAGCAAGTGTTAAACAAATAGTTTAAAGGGAGAAACTTAAAAGAAATTGGATGAAGAGTTAACGAGAAAAAGGTAAAGGAAGATCTAAAAGGAAGTAAGTGGTAACTAGAGAGAAGTAGGATCTTCTAACTCTAAAAGCCATTTGTATGTTTTTTTACTTCAACCTTTTTAAGCTCACTCTATTTTTTTTTACAAATTAAAAAATCTCACTGAAAATCCCAAAATTGATAAAAGAGTGTAAAGTTTCTAACATTAAACAACTAGAAAGTCATTACTTCAAAAAATTCCATCTTATTAATCTTTTGAACACCAAGAGAACAATTCTAGCTTGCTACTTTTTGAGCACTAAACAACCAATTGTTAAACCACATGATTTTACTATTTGATCAAGGAAAACAAGAGTTCCTTATAAGTGTGAGGAGATTTAAACTAATTCCTTCAATTATTAGTATGCAAGCATCATTTAGTCAATATTATAGAACCACAATCTAACTGAATTTAGTGATCCAAGGTTTGTAATCTTTGTAGATTAAACTGGCCAAAGTGCCCTCTCAGTTTCCATCAGTCCTTGGAATAATATTTGGTTCCTTTCATTCTATATTGGATAAACCATGTTTCTTAGAGTAATCTCTCTTAGCAATAAGTCCCCTTTCCTTATTGAAAAACTTAAGTAAACAAGCTAACTATGCCATGCAAAAAGGAGTTTAAAGCATGTAAAATTGTAGAGCACTTGGAGCTCATCCCTAATGATTCAAAGCCATTAGTTGCTACAAATAAATCTCAATATAATAATTACTTATCATATTGAAGATTTTAGCAAACAAATTATGTTCAAGATTTTAGCAATGGGTTCAAACATAAAAAATCTAATGATAAAGAGAATACGATCATTCATACATGAAAACCCAAATCCATAAGTATAGGATAACCTAAATAATTCCTAGAGAGAGAAAGAACAATAAATACAAAGAGAGAATGCATAACTTGGTCCTTTGGTGTCAATATCACCTGTGAATCAGTTTTTCTTTTCCTTTCTTTTGTTTGCTTTTCTCTTTTTCTTGTCTTTCTTTCTTTTTTTGATAAAAATTAAAAGACGCTACATCAACATGGGAATTTTATTAATATGACATAAAATAACATCCCAATAATTATAACTATCCCATATATATGCACACCCCCACACTTATACTCTTGTACATCAACAATCATCAATAATTAGCAAATGCTCCACTAGCTTTAAGGCTTAGGTAGAACATTTGGATAAGTTTAAAGTATGTAATATGGTTAGCACAAAAAGAAAAGGCAATTAAAACTCAAGGGAGCTTAACAAAGGAAAAATCATATCAATAGGTAGGTTATTTGGAAAATGTAGCTTATGAAGCAAAGAATGCGAATATCATTTTCATGTTAATGCAAGTGATAAATATGTGATCTTGAATAGAAAATCAAAGCAAAGTTAGGATGTACATATCATAAAGGTCACACATAAATGAAAAATAATGAGACTGATATGGATGTGTCATTCTATAAAGGCTCAAAATCTCACTAGCTTGTGTCTGTCTCTAGTTATTACTCTTCTAAAGATAATGCATATTGAGTAAAAGTACATGCTAAAGTTACCATAGATTCTTCTATTCAATTCACTCTCTAATAATGAATATATATTCTTATAAGTAATACAAAAGATAAAATGTTTGTTTGTTTGATTCTCTCTCTCTCTCTCTTTCGAAAACTTAAAAATAAGTAACAAACAAACAAAATTAAAAAAAAGTGTATATAAGAAACAAATGCAAAAATGTAAAGGAAAATAAATAAACTTCCCTTGGGTTGCCTCTCAAGCATTGCCTTTGTTTAGTGTCGCTAGCTCGACTCCTTATTTTCCTCATCACGTAACAAAATTATGATCTTTAGGCATTACATATCCACTTGAGGTTCTTGAGGATATGGCCTCAGTTGATGATCATTCACATACAATGGCTTCCCTATATGCAAATTTCTAATCTTTACTAAGTCTACGCAATCTAGAAATATCTCGAATATTTCTTCACCCTTTTCTTCCTCATTTAATTTTTCCAATCTGTTAGGTCAAGGTGAAGGGTCAGTCTTAACAAAAATTATGGACTCAATACTCACCGTCGAGCTAAATGATGTATCCTTTTCTACTTCGAGCTCCTTCTCCACTTCTTTTTCATAAGCAATTGCTTGAGTAGTCCTCTCAAGATTCTCCAGCTCCTTTTCACTCTATAAGGTCTTTGCACTAACATCCTTTGGGCTCAAGTTAAGATGGTTGTGGCTCTTCACTTTGTGATGCTAGGTGGTTTAGAGCTTTCATCATCTTACCCACCTAGCTTGCCAAGTTCTAGATTCTAGACTTTGTATTTTACTGGAATTGTTGCATATCCTGTTTAAATTGAATCATTTCCTGCTAGAATTGTTGCATACCCTACTGAATTTGCAAAGTATTAGCAACAAAAACATTAACTAATTATTTTAAGGATGTACCTGAGTTGTAATAATAAGCTTCTGGTCTAAGCGAGAATTGTCGTGTATCATGCAAACTATCAAGAAAGTAATTTTGCTAGTTATCCCATCTATAACTAAAGTTCGTATGATCACTCCAAACTTGGTTATAGGATTGAGAATATGAGTTATAGGAAAAACTACTTCCTTCCATGTATTCGTTTTACAAATACAAACAAATGTTAAAAGATTAAGAAATAAATTTAAAATCAAAGGATAAACAAATTTATATAAAACACCAATTAAAGTTAAAAACTAAAACTAAAACACAACACTCTTTGACAGCGACACCAAAATTGGTAGCATGTCGTAACACTACACAAAATAACTAGACCTAAATTAATGTTTTAAAAATCGGACTAAACATCAAACTAGTCGGAGGAAAGGTTTAAGGTTTAGAGATTCAATCGGTAGTGAACCGTTATAAAACCGGTATATAATAAATAAAAAGTAAAACTTATAAGAATAAGTAAAAATAAAATATTTTATTGAAATAAAAATACACCAATGTCTATTATTATGTAATGCATTAATAATAAATAAATGTTTCCATTTATTTTAAGGTCAGAATTTATGCACATATAAAACGTTTTGAATTTCTCAAAGTGAATTTTTGATAATAGCTTTATCTAGCAGAGATGTACGTTGGACTACATAATATGCTTTTGAGAAACAAGCTTTCAAAGTTAAAAAGTGAATAAAAACATGATAGACCGAGTTCGTTGCGTATTAACTTAGATGTCATGTTAATGACATAATATTTTCTTTTATTATTTAAATAAAATTGAGTTTATTTTCATATAATTAGCTTTTTAAAATCTTAATACTTTAAATGGATGAAAAATTTAATAGAATTAACTTTTTATTTGTTAAATTTCATATCAATATTGATATAATATTATTTTTATATTAAACGGAAATAAACCTGCCACATAATTGATTTTTTAAAATTAATTAAAAATTTATTGTCAGGTGATAGTGAGACCTACTATTATATATTTCTAACAATGGATCTTACTTGCTATATAACAGTAGAGTTTATTTTTATTTAAAAATAAAATAATATTATGTTAGTATTAATATGACATTTAAATAATAAGGAGTTAATTCCGTCAAAATTTTCATCATTTTAAGGTTTATTTTAGATTTTTTAAATGTTAGTACTTAATTTTGACAATTTAAAATGTTAGGAATTATTTTGTATTATATTGCAAATGATGAAATTTAAAATGTACTTATAGACGCAATATAATGTTTAAAAGAAAGAATAGTTAATGATGACAAAAACAAGACTCTTAAGCAAAGCTGGTTTAATAGAGATGGACTACATTTGTTGTTAAATATCCCTATTGAGTACCTCTCTCTTCGATCTCTAGACTTGGACTATAAGTTTGAAGAAAACACAATGAATAATAAATGATTAATAACTCGTAATTGACTAGTTGGGTCTTGTTGGGCTGAAAAGATAATAGAATTGCATACATCGGCGGCTATGGGCAATTCCTTCCTGTAAACCAAGATTTTAAACCGTTTGGTCTGACCAAAAAATATTTAAACCGGTCGTTTTTTATACATAGAGGTTATTAGGTGAAACCGAACTTGACCACTGATCGGTTCATACTTTTTCTAGTCGGACCACCCTATAAATAGTCATGGTATACATTTCTAAGGATTGTCATTACACATTTTTTTATTCAATGCAATACATATACATATTACAAAGTTTCATATCACTTATCATTATCATTAAAGAGTAGTATTATATCTTTACATTTATATGATAATTTAAAAGAAAACATTACAATTTCCTTCATTACATATACAATCATCTTTAGAAAAAAAATACACACACACACACATTCCAAAGGTGCTTTCATTCCTAGCAATTGGCTTTGGTCCCTAAAGACGTCCTCTTTACCTCATGCTTAATACATGGACCTACATAACACCTATGCTAAGCTTGAATGCTTAGTGGGGAAACACTTAGTTTGGATGACCACTCACAGTAGTCATCTGTTAAGTACACACATTCATAAACATCACAACTCATATAAATAGTAATGTCATACTTGATCAAAGTATATAATGAAAATATGCTTCGATATGTTACTACTATATCATAAATTCACATTCATAAGTAATGGCATACTTGATCAAAGTATATAATGAAAATATGCTTCGATATGTTATTACTATATCATAAATTCACATTCATAAGCCAAACGTTGATACTCAACGTTCATTGATACAAATTGTCAATACAAATGCAAATGCTCATTAATACAAATTATTTATGTTGTCATATTGTATTTCTTGTTTATAACCATTAGGCTTGCATATTCTCGTTGGTATAGATAACAGGAATTGTGGATATTCGAAGATATCAAAATCGTGGATACCCAAAAGTATCCAACTGTGGATACCCGAAGGCATCGAACTGTGGATACACTATAGTCTTGAAATGAAGAAACCATTGGTGTCAAACTATAGCAACTACAATGTAACCTTATAATCATGCCTATCTATCCATCATTGAGACAATAAAGTAGGTATAGTAACATTTCCTTTAACCATTTTCCCATTTCATAGTTCATCATATGATATTCACTTAAACTTATAAAATCTATATTAAGTGCATACTACACACATATCAGTAATAAATATGTGTACAAATCTTCTTTGTACATGTAAATTGTCTTTAGAATGCATTACACTCACTCCTAAAATTCCAAGGTTTAATCACCCAATTCATATATGTTAAGTCCTATTTTATTTATTTCTAGGTGTTTAGAAAGTTTAATATACATTTAAAAAAGTTTGGATAAGACACGGTAAAAAAATCAGAAATGAAAACAAGCTCACGATTATGAAAGACCCTTCTCTAGGGTTATAATCATGTCTAAAGTGTCATGGTCATAATAGAAGAGTTTTCTATTAGTTCATAATCATGATAGCCATGTCACACTCGTGACAGAAGATCTTGATGTTGTGTCAAGATTCACCATTCATACCTCTATTTGTTCCATAATATACATATAGAAAAAGTTTGAATTTAGGTTTTAAGGTCTTCTGAAAAATTGTTCCAATACGTCTATAGTTTCTAAAGCACTAAAATTAAATCTATTTAAACTTCTAAATCATGAGAAATAGACCAAACATCACAAGTTGCTCCAGAACAGGGACAACATTTAGTCACCAAATTTGATTTCAATTTCCAATGTCGTAAAGATATAATTAAGTTAGAGTATCTTTTATAGATTTCTATTTCTACGTCCTAGGTTTCATATGCAACTAAAATCAACCAATTTAGAGGTCGTCATAATAATGTGACTGGTTTAAACAAACCTAAGATAGAATTCCACTATACGATACTCTTTTGTCATATTCAACAAATTCCATGCAAGGTAACACCAAAACAACATCAACACACCATCCTAGCAACTATTCCATATCCAAATGAGTCTTTCATCCGTTCAAACATAAACACAAAGAGAAGTTAAACTAAGTGTAGTCCCAATCCTATAATTGGCCAAGAAATTATACTATTGCCTTTCCTTCCCTTACTCTTTATCTTTGATTGATTCACCAACTATAAACACCATAAATGCACATCTCAATCCCATTTCCAATCTTATAACTCCAACTCTTCATAAGCAAAGCAAGAAAAAATAAAGACGGTGAGAAAACCACTAACTTTTACCTTGATTTCCACTTAAGATTAGTTTGATTCCTTACATGCAAAATGATGGGATAATGAAGATGAATTGAGAGAAAATGAAAGAGGAAAAATATGGAATTCAAAACCTAAAATGTCATCCCTATCTCATCTCCATGTGTCCATTTTATGCACTTTCAAGACTTACATACATGCTTAATTCGTATTAGATACACATGTTTTATTCTTATTGTTCATACATACTTTAATCCAACTAGTTCATGTGTTGACTCTAGGAAAATTGCACATTGGTCCTTCTTCTTCCTTTCATTCCCACATTTGCATATAATCTCATCAATTAATTTCATTTTCATCCATATTTCATGTCTAAGTATGTATGTCCCTGTTGAAATGAGCAAATTACCCATTTACACATGTCTTTTACATTAAGTACCCTTATGTCTCTTACTATGCTTAGATGCTCTTAATTCGTTATGTTCACTTCTTAATATACCCTAGAAATGCTATAATAGTAATAGGGTATATGTTGGGGCTTTACATTTCGCTCCCCTTTAAAAAGAATTTCATCCTTGAAATTCATACCTTTATTGAATAACAGTGTGTATTGAGTTCTCATCATTGATTCGGGTTCCCAAGTTGCCACTTCAATTCCATAATGTTGCCAGAGCACCTTTATAAGAGGAATATGCTTGTTCCTTAATTGTCTCACTTCTTTATCCAGGATTTCCTTTGGCTCTTCATCATATGAGAAGTTTGGTTAGATCTTTATCTCTTGTAATGGTAACACATATAAATCTTACGATCGGTATCTTCGTAGCATTGAAACATGTAATACATCGTGCAACTTGGATAGTTCCATAAGAAGAGCCAACCTATATGCCACTGGTCTAATCCTTTCAAAGATTTCATACAGACCTATAAATATAGGATGAAGTTTTCCCTTTTCTTGAATGTTAAAACCTTTCTCCAAGGCAAAAATTTCAATAAAACTTTGCCACCTACCACATATTCAATAACTTTCCTCTTCAAATCATCATATGATTTCTGTCTATCACTTTCAACCTTTAATCTCTATTGAATAACCCTCACCTTCTCTTATGTGTCTTTGACTATGTCAGGTCTAATCATCTTGTTCTCAGCTAGTTCTGTGTAATAAACTGAGGTTCTACATTTTGTCATATAATGCTTCATATGATGGTATGCCTATACTTGACTGATAACTATTATTGTAGACAAATTCCATCAAAGGAATGCACCTATAACAATTGCCTAGAAATTCCATAACATATGATCTAAGCATGTCTTCTAGAAATTGTATAACTCTCTTAGATTCCTGATTCATTTATGGGTGAAAGGCTCTGTTGAAGCTCAATCGAGTACCTAAGGATGCTTACAGACTTTTCTAAAATCTTGATGTAAATCGTGGATCTTGGTCAGAAACAATTGACAATGACACTCCATGTAGCCAAAAAATCTTGTTTATATACAACTCAGCTAAGCAATCCACAGAATAATCAAGTTGATAAATTGACCTGATTTTGTGAGCCTATCCATTATAACCCATACTGCATCATGCTTTCTCTGTGTGAGGGGTAGACCTACTACAAATTC
This sequence comes from Erythroxylum reticulatum, assembly GCA_025504915.1. Classification (NCBI taxonomy): domain Eukaryota; kingdom Viridiplantae; phylum Streptophyta; class Magnoliopsida; order Malpighiales; family Erythroxylaceae; genus Erythroxylum; species Erythroxylum reticulatum. The sequence goes on from JANSVA010201594.1 coordinate 14,808, forward strand.
CATAGTGATATTATCCCATTTCCATTATAGAATTGGAATAGGATTCAATAGGCTAGACGGAACTTGATGTTTAGTTTTCACCTGTTGACAAGTCAAGCATTTAGAGATATAGTTCACTACATCACACTTCATTCCTAGCCACTAGTAATGTTGTTTCAAATCCTGGTACATCTTGTTACCCCCAATATCTATGGTGAACATGGTATTATGGGCTTTATGTAATAACTTCTTCTTCTAGTCCTTTACTATTGTCGCACATAATCTACTCTTAAAGTACAAACTTCTGTTATCTTTCAGTACAAATCAATTTGCTTCCCTTCTTGCACCACTCATAAAATTTGTTACAACTTTGCATCATCATTTTATGCATGTACCATCATCGGTCTTAAGTTAGGACTCGCTTTTAACTTAGCTATAAAAGCTCTATCTGGGGCAAATCTCCATCTACTATGTTGTAATGATAGAGCTGAAATAGACTTCCTACTCAAAGCCAATGCTAACACATTAGCTTTTTCTAGGTGGTAGTCAACTATACAATCATAGTCCTTAAGCAATTCTATCCAATGTCGTTGCCTCAAATTTAGCTCCTTCTATGTTAGCAAGTTCTTCAAACTCTTGTGATCCGTGTATACTCTACATCTTTCCTCATATAAGTAGTGCCACCAAATTTTCAAGGTAAGCACCACTATTGTCAATTCTAAATCATGTATAGGGTAGTTCTGTTCATGTGTCTTTAACTGTCTAGAGGCATAAGCCACCACTTTCCCATCTTGCATTAGTACATAACCTAGAACATTCCTAGAAGCATCACTTTATATGGCATACTCTTTGCTTGGAATTGGTTGTGTCAATACTGAAGCTTCAGTGAGCATCTTCATTAACTGCTCAAAATTAGCTTAGCATATATCATTCCATTCAAACTTTGTACCTTTTCGAAGTCACTTTGTGATTGGAGAAGCAATTATTGAGAACCATTTGACAAAGAATTGATAATAACCATCCAAGAAAACTTCTCACTTTTTTCACGTTTTGAGGCTCCAATTGACAATTACCTCAATTTTCCTGGGATTTACCTTTATACCTTTTGAGGACATGATGTGATCGAAGAAAGAAACTTCCCTTAGCCAAAAATCACATTTGCTCAATTTGGAAAATAATTGTTTCTCGCTCAAAGTCTATAACACAATTCTCAAATACTGACCATGTTCCTCTTCATTCCTCAAATAGAACAATATGTCATCTATAATCACCACAAAAAATTGGTCTAAATATGGTTGAAATATCCTATTCATCAAATACAAGAAAGCATCTAGTGCATTAGTTAGCTCGAAAGGCATCACTGGGAACTTGTAATAACCATATCAGGTCTTAAATATAGTCTTCGGAACATCAACATCTTTTACCCGATACTAGTAATAACTCGACCGTAAATCAATCTTACAGAACACTCCTTCACCTTTCAACTGACCAAACAAATCTTCTATTATGGGCAATGGATACTTATTCTTTATAGTCACCTTGTTCAACTGTCTATAGTCAATACACATTTGTAGGTTGTCATCCTTTTTTTGACAAAAAGGATTGACGCTCCCTATTTTGACATACTGGGCTAGATAAATCGCTTTTCCAAAATCTCGTATCATTGAGTCTTCAGTTCTTTTAACTTTGTAGGAGCCATTCTATAAGGTTCCCTTGAAATAGGTGTAGTACCAAATAAAATTTCAATAGATAATTCTACCTTCCTCTCAGATGGAAAACATGGTAACTCTTTTAAAAACACATCAGAAAACTCATTTACTACCAGTATGTCTTGTAAGTTCACCTTCTCCCTTTTTGAGTCGAATACTAATATCAAATACGCTTCATAACCTTTTATAAGAAGCCGTCTTTCTTGCATAACTAATATCACATTAGTCAAAAGACTATACCGAATACTATACACCATTGTTTCTGAACCATTAGAATCTTTAAGCACAACTATTTTCAACCCACAATCAACTATAACTTAGTGTTTGGACAACTAATCCATACCCAAGATCAACTCAAACTAATGGAAGGGTAGCTCTATCAAATCAGTAGCAAACTATTTTCCATAGATCATAATAGGGCAATCTTTATACTCTCTATTCACATATATGTTATAGCCTAATAGACTAGTTACATGTATATCATAAGCTAGTTGATCTACTGATAACATCCTATCAAACACTTCCTCAGTGAAAATATATAAATGAGTAGAACCGGGATCTATCAATACATGTATATCAAGATCAAAGAGAGAGAAGGTATCAGTTATAACTTTTAGGGCATCCTATTCCTCATGAGCCTTCATAGCATATGTTCATACTTGACTGGATGATGTTCCAGGATGATCAATAGACTTAGATACTGTGCTTAGAGTGGCCCTAGGCTAGCCTAGTTCACCTCTACCTCTAGATCATCCTCCAGATGCAATAGGTGCATTGGATGCCCTTTTACTCCCATGAAATGCTTTAATCTATCCTGAGTCTTATGGGCGATTATCCATTAAGTGATCCATACCCCCATATTTAAAACAGGCCCCAATCAACCAATTATATGTGCCCCAATGTCTCCTGGTACAGTGTGGACACTCTTGTAGTCCATCTCCTTGTCTAGCTGAAAAGCCTCTATCAGTATTAGATGCTGCAAACTACCCATGGTATCTTCCTTTGGTGGTTGGGCTATAGATTGACTCTGTTAAGGATACACCTTGCGAGTATTTGGTTCTCTTACCTATAGATGAGCCACCTCTAGAGATATTCCTCCTTTGTTCCCTTTCTCTCTTAGTTGTCTCTTGCTTCTTTACTATGATAATTGCTTCAACCAGTTGATAGTAGCTATCAAACTAGAGAAGTTACTACCATTAAATACTTTTTGATGGAATCATTCAATCCGTCCTAAAATTGTCGACATCGAAAGGACTCTATTAGAACACGCTCTGGAGCGTACCTACTGAGCCAGCTGAACTCTTTTTTACACTCAGCCATAGATAGGTTTCTTTGTCTCAAATTCAAGAACTGCTTTAATTGAGCCACTTTATAAGCTTCTGTGATAAACTTCTGAGTAAAGCACTCCTAAGTTAGAGGGTTAGGCAACTGAGGATGCAATAGAACTAATTTTCACCAATTATAGGTTGCCCCTTGTAGGTGAGAGATAGCATAAGTAACCATTTCTTTGGGTGAACACTTGATCTCATCTGGAATCCTTTGTGTTTGCTCTAACCAGTATTTTACTTTATCTAATTCTTTTAGGGTCACGCCCACAAATTCTTCTGCCCTATGTTTTCTCAAAGCTTTTATGGGAGCTTTAGGCACGGTCATTCTATCCATCAATCTCAGCATATCATAGGAGAGCTTTAGAAACATCTCCCTAAGTACTGTCAATACCGATATTTAACCCCTTTAGAGGCTTAGGAGGACCCAAAATGAATTGATCTCTCCCTACCACACTATTATTTGACTCAGCTTCACGAGGTCTTTCCATCTTTACTATTTATAAGAGAATAGGGACATCTACATTAAGCCAACACAAACACCAAACCATATCACAAATTACTAGACTCTTATTAGTTAGAACCACCTAAATCGTGCTCTGATATCACAAAATGTAAAACCCCCTATATGGAACCTACAACCTTCCACATATATGACAACCAAATTCCTATATAAATAGTCATGGTATAAATTTCTATTCATTCGTAGGGACTATCATCACATATTTTTCTATTCAATGCTATACATATACATATTACAAAGTTTCATATCACTTTACATTACAATGAAAAGTACTATTACATCTTTACATTTACATGATAATCCAAAAGAAAACATTACAATTTCCTTCATTACATGTACAATCATTTTAACTAAAATAATAATAATAACACATTTCAAAGGTACTTTAATACTAGCAGTTGGCCTTGGTCCCTATAGATGTCCCCCTAACCTCATTCCTAATGCATGGACCTTCACAGATAAATACTCATGCTAAGATTGAAAGCTTAGTGGGGAAACATTTAGTTTGGATAACCACTCATAGCAGTCATCCGCTAAGCACACACATTCATAAACATCACAACTCATATAAATAGTGATGGCATACTTAATAAAAGTATATAATGCAAACATGCTTCAATATATTATTCATATACTGTAAATTCACATTGATAAGCCAAACATTGATGTTCAATGCTCATTGATACAAATTATCAATACAAATGCAAATGCTCATCAATACTAATTATTTATGTTGTCATGATGTATTTCTTATTTATAACCATTAGGCCTGCACATTCCTATCGATGTGGAAAATAGAAATTGTGGATATCCAAAGATGTCAAAACTGTGGATACCTGAAAGTATCAAACTTTGGATACATGAAGGCATCAAACTGTGGAGACACTATAGTCTCGAAATGAAGACACCATTGGTACCCTATAGGCATGCCTATCAACCCACCACTAAGATAATAGAGTAGGCACTGTAACATTTTCTTTAACCATTTTCCCATTTTATAATTCATCGTATAATATTCAATTGAAGTCATAAAATCTGTATTGAAGTGCATACTACACAAATATGAGCAATAAATATGTGTACAAATAATCTTTGTAAATTTAAATTATCTTTAGCATACATTATGCTTACTCTTAAATTCCAATATTTAATCACCCAATTCATATATGGTAAGTCATATTTCATTTATTTCTAGGTTTTTGGAAAGTTTCATATATATTAAAAAAGGTTCATGTGGTAAACAAAAATAGAAATGAAAACAAGGTCATGGTCATGACAAAAGACCCTTCTCCAGGATCACGATCATGTCTAGAGTGTCATGGTCATAACAGAAGAGTTTTTAACTGGGTCACGATTGTGATACCCATGCCATGCCTATGACAAAAGATATTAATGCTATGACATGATCGTGACACCTTTGTCATAATTGTGATAGACAATTGCCATTTATACTTTTAATTTTTCCGTAATGGGCATATAAAAAACGTTTGAATTAGGTTATAAGTTCTTTAAAATTGTTTCTCTATCTCTTTAGTTTCTAAAGCACTAATAATCAAGTCATTTATACTTCTAAATCATAATATATAGACCAAACATCACAAGCTACTCGAAAAATAGAGGCAACATCATGTCATCAAATTCGATCTTAATTTCTAATGTCATAAAGCCATAATTAAGTTAGAGTTGCTTCTAGATATTTCTAGTACTATGTCTTAGGTTTCATATGAAACTAAAATCACCCAATTTAGAGGTCATTAAGTTAAGTTAAGACCAATCAATGTGACTGGTTCAAATAAACCTAAGACAGAATTCTACTACACGATACTCTCTTGTCATATTCAACCAATTCCATACAAGGTAACACCAACACACCATCCCAGAAACCATTCCATATCCAAATGAATCTTTGTATCCTTTCAAATATACAAACAAAGAGAAATTATATTAAATGTAATTCCAACCTTAAAATTGGCCAAGTAGCTCTTCTAATGTCTTTCATTCCCTTCCTCTTTGTCTTTGCTTGATTCACTAACTAGAAACACCCAGTATGGTAAAAAGTTTTTTTGGTAATGACATCTTTGCAATAGTTTAAAAATGTGTTGCTAAAAATTAATATAATGCAATAGTTTTAAAAGTGATCCCTTTAATAATATTAAAAAGCAACGAAAATAACAATTTGTTGCTACATATAAGAAAAGGCAACAAAATTAAAAAAAATGATGCAATATATGAAACATATGAAATTGTTGTTCTAGTTTTATATTATATTATATCATGTAAGTGAAAACTAATTAACTTCACATTACACATTACACATATACATTTTCAAGTGGAATAGAACAAACATAAACAATAGAGCCCACCAATTTGCCCATCTTAATTAGTTCTTAGGGGGGCCCGAGGGCCAACAGTATCAAACAAAAAATGACGTTATTTTGTTTATAATCAAAATGATGCCATTTTGCTTAGTTAAAATTGGAAAGTGTAATGTCATTTTACTTAATAAAAATGACATCTTTTTTCTTAGTTAAGAATTGGATAGTGCAATGTTGTTTTACTTATTCAAAATGACATCATTTTACTTTAATAAAAACATAGTTACAGAGAAGTAAAATGATGTCATTTTGTTTTGGACACAAAACAACATCGTTTTTTTTATCATGTAATTTCTGCACATCAATTCTTTTGTTCTTCACTCACCGCATTTTCTCTCCTAGTTAGTCTCCATTCTCCTAGCTTCCTTTTTAGACTTCAATCTCCACTCCCCCATAACCGTCAATTTCAACAACAAAGTATGACCTTACCGACTTGTCTGCCACCAATAAGGAGGACCTTTGTAGCTGCATCAGGTCTATGTAACTACAGCTCTAGTTTATCAAAATCCAAAAAGAGTACATCAAAGACGAATAGAAGAATCATAACCAAGAACTTCTTCATGCCTAAGAGGAGGTCAAGTAGATCTAGTTGGTGTCTCTCGTCATCAGTCAGTTCATGGAGATGGTCGATCAAAACAATCGGATTGTTAGTTCTATAATAGGTATTAGGGCGTAGATTGCAATGGGTAGTATTTGGAAAATTAAATTGTGGTTAAAAGTTATAAGTGGGTGAAAATTCAAGCTTAAAGGATAAATTAGCAAGTTAGGATGAATTTCTTTTCTCAGGGTTCTTTAATTTTCTAATTAGGGATTTAAATTAAGTTGAATTAGAATAAGGAAATTGAGTTGTGGCTCAACAATTTGTGATAGGAAAAAGAATAGTTATACACTTTTCAGATAATGTTAATAGTCTGGGTTTGTCATTCATATGAATAGCAAATCATATTTTATTATGTTCTTGATCCTACTATAGATCATGCTTTATCGTTAATGGCTAGAGTGCATAGGAGCATCAGGTAAAGTTATTGCCTAATAGTTGCTTTTCTTCTTCCCTTTTTGAGCTAATATTTCTTCTTCATCCTTATTTATATGTATGTTTTTAGCATAGTTTTACTCCTGCTTTAATTCATGCATTATATGAAATCACCCACATTGTATAGGTGAATAAACGAAGTCAGCTAATCAATAGCTTCTTTTCTTCTTTCCTTATTGATTATTTCCCAACAAATATTGTTTACCATATCTTAAGATTTTCATTTACATAAATTTAGAGAAATTAGGCATTGTCCTATTCAATTATTGAGCTCTTTTGTTATGAACTACCTTGTTTTTTAATTTCACCATGTAATAGGGAAGTATTCATAGTATTGTATTTCTTGGTGAAATTGAGCATTGTTCTAACACATGTGTATTGCTCTTTACATTCTCACTTCAATTTTGTATAGCTAAATTGTGATTTGATTTCATCATGTACAGAAAGTCTATTCAATTTTGTTAAGTTTCTCTTATGTATGAATTTATACCATATTGAGATATGTGTGGAGATTTTATATACTTTGTTTAAGTATATGTTGATTGCAATTTATAATATATAGTGACAAAAAATGTCTACTATAGCCTTGGTTTTAGAAAATTTGAGATAAGTTTATGCTTCAGCCTTGTTATATGTTGTAATTCTAATTGTTTGATATTGTGGAGTTGCCACCTTTGTTTTGCGTACAGGTTGATGGCATTCTTGAAACAAAACTAGAAAGGCAGTTTAAAATTATTATGGAAAAAGGCATTTTAGATAAGAGTTTGCTTGTCTGGATCAAAACAACAGGATTGTAGGTTATACAATAGGTATTAGGGCATAGATTGCAATAGGTAGTGTTTGGAAAACCAAATTATGGTTAGAAGTTAGAACTAGGTGAAAAACTCAAGCTTTCTATTAGTGAATGTGAGTAGTGTGAGATAGTGTTTCTCTAGCCAAATGGTTATGGATTATCATTTTCAATATATGATTGTTGTATTCCTAATTTGAATTTTTCTACCAAGTTTTCTAGCTCAATAGAATTTCTATAAACTAATTTTCATATGTAGGTTTGTGGATTTCTCTTCCTTATTCATGTGGATGTAGAGTGAGTTCAACATATCACAAAATTCCTAGCTTGTCATCTGTTTTTCTTATGAGTTCATAGGAAATTTATCTTTAGAACCTCATTGCTCTTTTGGTTTTTGTTTTGCGGGAGCTATAAGTTAGGTTCACATTTTGCATTATGTTTCGCTCCCTTTTCTAGCTACATAGTGGGCCAGGGTCTAATTTATTCTCACTTTAGCCAGCTCTTTAACATATTAAGGTTGTTGGAATTGTGCGTATCAAAAGCATAAAGAAGAAAGGCTATAAGAGATTATTCTTTTTTACTATTCTCTTTGTTTATAGGCGAAGGCAATGGTATAAGCTGGAATGGTGGAAATTTGGTGATGAGAAATCGTAAGTGTTATAACTTGTGTATGTTAATGGTGCAATGATTCAACATTTAAATTTCAAGTTAAATCATATGTAAAATATAACAATTTTCACCCTCAGAATGACGAACAAAATACGAAACTTAACCATATTTTCCATCCTTCTTGTTTTGCTATTTCCTCTCAGGTACTTTAGACATACACTGGCTTGCTTATTATACCATCTAAAAATTTAGCTCATCATATAAACATGAATAGGTAACTATTTTTAGTATAATTAGGAAACTTTGGAAATATCTTTTAAGTTATGGAGGAGAGGTCAAGTGTATGGAAAGTTAACATATTATTTAGTTGAGAAATCATTAATTGAAAAGTATATAGCTTTTCATTGCAATGTGCACTTTGATTTGAGGAAAGTGGAGTGAATAAAATATGATGGTGCTAATTTTGAAGTTTGCGAGAATTAGTACACTTGGCACAATAACCATAAATAGGTAAACTTAGGGCAAGTGAGGTGCTTAGCTCATTGTACTATCTCAACAAATCTAATTCTTAGATAACTTGGTTATACTATAATAAACTCTATTTGCTACACAATTTTACATTTTGGTTGACAAGGTTGAAAGAAACCAAGTTTTCCTGCATCTTAGTTTTACAATTCTAATTTACTTCTTGTTTCTTGTTTTTAGGATGGTGACGATTAGGAGTGGACAAGGAGGTACTTTGTGAAGAATTTTAAAGTGCCCATACATATTGGTTTTGTTTAGTATTTAGATTAATTCAATTATATTCCATATGGAATAGGGAAGATATTATAAATGAATATTTTAGATAGTGATTTTTCACTTTTGTATTTTAAATATATTAAAGGATTGAATTTTACAAGTCCTTATAGAATATATTTTGTATATAAATGAAATATTTTATCGTTTACATTTGATAATGTGTATGCAATTAAGACATACATTAATATTTATATATTTCTTTTAATGTATATATAGATGTTATCTACATAATAATAAGAGTTTAATTTTACGTTCAATAATATTGATAATAAAAGAATAAATTGTTGCTTTCATTGTTACAAATTGTTGCATAAAAAATTTCATTTTGTTGCCTTATGAAGACTTAAAAGTGTTGCAATGTTTATTTAACATTGTTGCTATTGTTTGAAACTAATATGTTGCCTTAGTTATGAATTCTATTGCTTTAATAAAAAGGCAAAGATAATGATACTTATAACTATGCTTTTGTTTGTTGCCTAAAGTATTTTTTACCATAGTGATCACAAATACACATCTTAGTCCCAATTTCAACCTTATAATTCTAATTCTTCATAAGCAAAGCAAGAAAAGATAAAGATGAAGAGAAAACCACTAATTTTTACTTTGATTTCCACCTAAGATTAGCTTGATTCCTTACATAAAAAATGAAGGGATGAAGAATATGAAGTGGAGAGAAAATGAGAGGAAAAATCTAGAATTCAAACCCTAAAATGTTGTTCCTCTCTCCTCTCCATGTGCCCATTTCGTGCACTTGCAAGACTTACACACATGCTTAATTCCTATTGGACACACATGCTTTATTCTTATTGTTCACATATGCTCTAATCCAATTGGTTCATGTGTTGACTTTAGAAAAATTACACATTACTCCTTCTTCTTCCTTTAATTCCCACATTGGCATATAATCTCATCAATTCATGTCAAAATGAACAAATTACTCAGTTTCTCATGTCTTTTACATTAAGTACCCTTATATCTTTTACTATGCTTAGATGCTCTTAATTCGTTATGTTCACTTGAAAATATACCCTAGACATGCTATAATACTTCTGGGGTATATGTTAGGACCTTACAATCGATGTTTAGGTTATAGGGTTTTTTTTTGTTAGTTGTCAAATAAGAAAATAAAATGAAACTAATCTAACAAAAGCAAAGTAAAGAAAACATTCAAAAATGATGAAAAGTGATGAATACGGTAGGGAACTGATCATTTGTTTAATCTCGGCCTACATACAATTAAACATGCTTCATTGAATTGTTGTTCTTATACCTCATCTAGCAACTATTTATCGTAGGTTAACGATAAGTTTTATTAACCTCGATTTGCCCTTAAGTTGTGTTAAATGAAAACAAGTTCTTTAACTGAACCTAGCTATCGAATAACCTAGAACAAGTTATCTAGATTTAATTGGACAGCCACATTACGAGTTAGGAAAACAAATTAATCAAGGAAGCAACCACATATGCTCGAGTCACTTAACCTAGGTTACATCATCCTTGATGATTCAACACCAATCGAAAACACAACAATATGGATTGTATCCCTAATGGTTTGAAGCCATTAATTTCTATAAATGAAGCTCAACATAACAATTATAGATCATATTAAAGATTCTAAAAATATCCAAACATAACAATTATGAATTGTGTTTAAGATTCTAGCAATGAGTTCATACATAAACAATCTAATGATAACAAAAATATGATCATTCATACATAAAAACCTAATCCATAAGCATAAGATAACCTAAACAATTCCCAGAGAGAGAAAGAATAACAAATACAAAGAAGGAATGCTTAATTGGATTCTTTGGTGTCAATATCTCTGAATCGAGTCGGGAAGCTTATCCCTCTATGGGTCTCCAAAGGATGAGAGGATTGCGCCTTCTTCTTTTACAAAATTGAGACTTCACCTATAAAATGTTTCAAAAACATTTCATACATTTTCTATCGTCACACATTGTATTTATAGGGAAAACTAGGTTTTTAGGTGCCAGGTGTCAAAGTCACGGGTAGGAGTTATGTTGTAATGGGTATGAGTGAGTTTCACACCTATGACAAATAAGTCACGGCCGTAACTAACATGCTCATGCCTGTTACTTTTATGTCATGGCTGTGAGTAATTTTTTACACTCTTTATGCTTGATATTTCAACATATGTTTCATTTTATGCATTTTATTGTCTCATCTTGCTCTAATCCTTCTCTTTCTTACTTCATAAGACAAGTGAGTGTGAATCTTAAGAAGACGGTTTAAAGAATGTGCTTTCATCTCACTTTAGCTTTTATTCTTCCGAATTGTACCTAAAACCAAATGTGAACTAAAGTGAATGGCTTAAGCATTTCATAGCAATAATCACTAAGTGTTATGGGATAAATGTATAATCAATTAAGTACATATCAGGGTGACAAAGTTTATGAGCAATATATCTCCTCTATGTATCATTTGTAAATTACATAATGAATTGACCACTTAATTCGAATGTCTATCCACTAGGCACTTATAGAAGCATGTTCTCTACCTGATGTGAGCACGAATGTGGGAATTTGTAAGAAAAATAGCGCTAAAGATGAGTTAGTATTGCCGGAGGGACCAATAACAAGATCAATAGCTAAGAAGTTCAAAGAAGCGCTTAAATCCTATATGGGCCAAAATGTAGATGGCATGGAATCTCAAGAGATAATAAGGGCTAATGAAAAGATAACTAATCAAATTGGACGGAATAAGCAAGAAGACTTTCCTTCTCATTTAATTAATTATTTTACATTAGAATCATAACTTTTAGCAGCCCATTACTTATGTCTTGGGCTTGTTTAAAACTTTTATGTTTAATGGGTTATATTTTAGAAATATTAGTTTTGGCTTTAATTATTTTAGTGAAAGGTCCATGTTTAAAGGCCTTTTACGTAGTTAGGGTTTCTTTCTTTTTAAGAGGTATAAATACATCATAATAAACATTGTTTTAGGGTTAGATTGTCAAGAATATAGCTCTTATCAAGGTAAAAACTTATGGCGAATTTCTATTCGTATTTTCAAATCAACCTTATTCTATGTGTTTCCTTTCATATAATTGATTAGGGGTTCATTAGGGTTGGGGATTTTGTCTTATTCATGTTCTATCCAAAGTGTGTGTTTAAAGGGTTTCGAGTTCTTTAACCATGGGGTTCGATATCATTTTGGTATTAGATCTTGGATTAGGATAAATTCTTATTTATATTATGTTTATATGCAGTTATTACTATTGCTATCTATTAGAACTCAAAATTAGGGTTCATCTTATTACTGTGTTTTTTTAAATGAAAAAAATCAGTAGTTGATAAGAAAAAATGTTGCTATAGTAAAAAAGTTGAAATTGAAAAAAAAATCAGTAGTTAGACAAGAAGAAAACGTTGCTACAGTTAAAAAAAGTTTGAAAAACGAAAAAAAAACTAGTTGCAAAAAATATATATTTTTGGGGTTGAAGTGATTATAGGATTTTCCTTTATTGGTTTCCTATTTTGTTTAATGTCTTTACATCTTTGCATTCAAGTTAATTTTTCCACTAGGGAAGTTTCAATTCCCGT
>JANSVA010202526.1:0-11798 GCA_025504915.1 Erythroxylum reticulatum
CTACGAGATAGCGATGGCAATTGGGTAGGAGGCTTCACCCAGAACCTCGGCTAGTGCACTCCATTGCCTGCCGAACTTTAGGGAGTCTTTACTAGCCTCTCGCTCGCCTGGAGATTGGGCTTCCTCCGACTAGAACTGGAAGTGGACGCTCTCATGGTACACCAAATCCTATCTTCCTCCGCCAGCCGATCCATGGTGCTAAACCCCATCGTCCAGGGCATCCATGAAGTTTTCACAAGGAACTAGACGGTTGCTCATCGTCATGTCTATCGAGAGAGCAACATATGTGCTGACTGGCTCACCACTCAGGCTATTCTTTTCGATGTTGGTGTTACCTTTTTTACTACTGCACCTCTCAGGTGCCAATATATCCTCTTCGGGGATATGTCGCGGAGCAGTGCCCCAGACTAGTTTTGTAATCTGTAGTGTTTTGTGTTTCCCTTTAATAAAAAAGCAACATGGTTAATGGACGACAAAAGTCATGAAAATTAAAGAAGATAAGGTAAAGAGGGAATCAATCTTTCTTATAAACACTATAATGGATTTAGGTATGTTAAATGTTAATCGATCCTGCATTATTTGTTTACAATTAATATCAGAGCATGTTATTCTAAAGGTTTTTGACTTTCTAAATTTATGTTGAACACTGATTGTTTCTGCGATGCTGTCTTTCTCTTTCGTTTTCTAGAATGGGTATGGTTTCTGAGTCTGTTCATGGATAAATACGGATTGTTTAAAAGTTAAAGAAACGAAAACGAAAGTTTCGATTGGTAAAACGTTTTGGGATTTATATGGAAATCAAGTTGGAAAGGGTTGAGAAAGACAAATTCTAGATGGTCTTTAGAGTGAGAGATGAAAATTTTTTTTCCGATGGTGACTATGACTATAATTGGAGGCAAGATGGAAGGCTTTCATTGTTGGCCTGAACCGCCTCCTGAAAGGAAACCATGAAAGAAACGGGCATGATAGATTATTATATAAAAAGATCAACAACGAAATTGCTGCAGCGCCTGAGGAAGAAGACGAGAGGTAGTTTATGTGACTTCTATACTCCATTTTAAGTTGTTTTGAACAAGATGCTTTTGGTTATTGTGGACCCTTCATCAGGCCTTTTTATTTTGGGTCATCAATGATCAAAAGCTTAATACAATTTTAGTTTTGGACCAAAGCAATTTTGAGATTCATAGAATTTAAGTCTGGATCATTAAATGATAATTGCTTTATGAATATTAATACTTTGGACTTATGGGTTAATTAATTATGTAACTTATGGATTTTATTTTAAACCCTAATTAAGATTGTTTATTTTTTTTAAATTTTGAATCATAATTGGTTAATCAATTAATGACATAATCAATTGATTAATTTTGGTTGATTTAATTTTTTTTTCAGTTTTTTAGTCATCAATGTTGTGCATTTTTTAATGCATAATATAATTTTAGAAATTAGTGTCGTATTATTTGTTTTAATTGGCACTTTGAAAATTTATATTATGTTATGCTTGGAATTAAAATTTCACTATTATATGTTGAATATGATACATGACATATAGTAATTTAGAATAGTTTGTTAGTCACCAAAGTAACCAAACTAATTAAATTAAAATTTTTATATATAATAATTTTCCAATTAAATATTCATTATATAGAAAGCTTGTTAGCTAGCAAAGTGGCCTAGTTCGAAATTATTAGACATTTAATTGTGAAATTTTCAATTGTCATATTGATATGATGCTATTAAAATGACATAAAGGTTGAATTGAACAATTGAGATCATTAATCATAATGCTAGGAGATCACCCAAAGGTGGACTATTGCTTATAATTATTGACATTAAAGGGACTTTATTAACATATTTGATTAATATGATTGTATATCCAAAGATAACACGTATGTTGACTAGAATATGATCGATTGTCCATTATAGTGAACTACATTTGCATCATGATAGGTTACAGCTATCCAAAGGAGAATTTAAATGCATAATCAAAGTTTATTATTAGTTTGAATCCATTTAGGTCTACTCAAAGTATTAATGCGTGGGCTATATGTTGTATTTGCAGCATCTATTAATTTGTTCGCTTTAAGAAATGGTTTGATCAAGTTCAATGGTCTGAATTATACGAAGTGGTCTGAATAAATCCAGTTCTAACTGGGTGTAATGAATTTTGACTTAGCCATAGTTTCAGACACAAGGGCTGCAGATATAATTGAGACTAGTTTTGAAGCTAACAAGTCTTATTATAAGGCTTGGGAACGATTTAACAGGCTGAGCTTGAATTTGATGCGAATGATGATCGCCAAAAATGTAAATCCGTCAATGCCTAAAATGAACAATGCAAAGGAGTTCTTGTTGAAGCTTAAGGAATACTCCCAATCTGATATAGCTGACAAGTCCACAGTAAGGACTTTAATGAGTGAGCTGACAACCAAAAAGTTTAACTGGTCACAACCCATTTATGATCATGTAACACATATGTCAAATCTAGCTACAAAGCTTAAATCCATGGGTATGGATGTAAGTGAGTCCTTCCTTGTATAGTTCATTGCCAACTCACTTATTCTTGAGTTCGGTTAGTTCCAGGTGAATTATAACACTATTAAGGAAAAATGAAACCTTCAAGAGATTAAGGCCATGTTGGTTTAGGAGGAAGGGAGATTGAAGAAAATGAAGGAACACTTTGTTCATCTCACGTTTCATTAAGGAGCTAGAAGTAGCAAGAACAAACTAGGAAAGAAAGGCAAAGATAAGGATAAATCTCTCAGCAAAGTTAACGAGGGTTGAATCCATAAAGATAAGAGGTGCCACTTCTATAAAAAGCCTGGTCACTTCAAGAAAGATTACCCTAAAAGAAAGGCTTAGTTCGAAAAGAAAGGTACATATTATATCTCAGTATGTTTTGATTCAAATCTTATTAAAGTACCTAATAATACCTGGTGGTTAGATTTTGGTGCAACTACTCATATGTCACATATTAAACATGGATTCCTTTCAATCTAGCCCATAAATGAAACTGAAAAGTTCTTATATATGAGGAACATAATGAAGGCACGAATAGAGGACATTGAGATGTACAGATTGATCTTGGACATTGAGTATCACCTGGATCTAAAAAAATGTCTTTATGTTCTTGACTGTGCTAGGAATTTAGTTTTTGTTGAAAAGTTGGAAGATGATGATTTTAACTTTAAGATTGGAAACCTTGCATTTTCTTTATATAAACACAAGTACTATTATGGTTCTAATACTTTAATTGATTGTTTATATCGTTTCAATCTTAATGTTGATTTTTTTGAATTTCCGTTTCATGTTGACCATGTTATAGGAAATAAACGTAATGCACATAAGGAATGTTCTGCTTTTTTTTTGGCATAAAAGATTAGGTCATATATCTAAGGAAAGGGTATAGAGGTTAGTGAAAAATGAAATCTTACCTTAATTGGATTTTACTAACTTGGATATATTTGTGGATTGCATTAAAGGTAAGCAAACCAAACATATATCAAAGCATCTAGCCATACGAAGTAGCGAATTACTTGAATTAATAATATACACTGACATCTGTGGTCCTTTCGACGTTCCTTTTTAGGGTGGCAAAATCTTTATTGATGACTTCTCACGATATAGTTATATTTATCTTTTACATGAAAAGTCTCAATCTGTGGACATCCTAGAGGTGTTCATTAATGAGGCAGAAAGGTAGTTAGATAGAAAATTAAAGATAGCAAGGTCTGATAGAGGTGGTGAATATTATGAAAAATTTAATGAAAGTGGACAATGTCCAGGTCTATTTGCAAAGTTTCTTTCAAGTCGAGACATATGTGCGCAATACACAATGCCTGGTATACTACAACAAAATAGTGTAGCTAAAAGGCAGAATTGTACTTTTATAAATATGGTTAGGAGTATGTTAAGTTATGGTATTGTACTTTTATCATTGTGGATGCATGCATTAAAGACTGCTGCGTATCTGCTTAATAGGATTCCTAGTAAGGCAATTCCTAAGACATCTTATGAACTGTGGACAGGAAGGAAACCTAGTTTACGACACCTTCACATTTGGAGTTGTCCGACAGAAGTAAGGCTGTATCATTTATATGAAAAGAAGTTTGATGCGAGAACCATTAGAGATTATTTCATCAGCTTTCCTGAAAAGTCAAAGGAGTATAGGTTTTAGTTTCCTAATCATAGTATGAGAATAGGTGAGTTTGGTAATGCTCGGTTCATTGAGAATGGTTCAATTAGTGGGAGTGGAGAGCCATGAAAAGTGGATATTTACGAGAGTCTAGTAGAAACTACTCCGAGTCGAGTAGAAACTACTACATCAAATGTGATCCTACCGGTTATTATTCCTCTTGTTGCATCACAGATACACAATATACCAGAACAACGAATTAATGTTCCAATTTCATAAATTGAACATATTAATGAAGAACCAACTAATGATGTTCAAGTTACAAATAACCAAGTGATGCCACAAGAAGTAGCATTACGAAGGTCTATAAGGCATAAAAGACTAGCTACTTCAAGTGACTATGAAGAGTCCTTCTCTCCAGTTTCAAAGAAGGACTCTTTAATAATTGTTATGGCCCTAGGGGCTCATTATGATTTAGAGCTTCAGCAAATAAATGTAAAGACCAATTTTCTAAATGGTGAGTTGGAAGAAGTTTATATGGATCAACCGGAAGTTTTCATGAACACAGAAAAGGAACGATTAGCGTGTAAATTAAAGAAGTCAATATATGGACTGAAACAAGCTTCTCGACAATGGTATCTTAAGTTTAATGATATCATTATGTCTTATGGTTTTGTAAAAAACAACATTGATCGGTGTATATATATGAAGGTTAGTGAGAGTAAGTTCATTATATTGGTCCTAATAAGTTCATTATATTGGTCCTATATGTTGATGATATCCTTCTTGCTACTAATAATATGGTTTTGTTACATGATGTGAAGAATTTTCTTTTTAATAATTTCAAAATTAAAGATATGGTTGAAGCATCCTATGTGATAGGAATTGAATTATTCCAAAATAGATCACAATTATTGTTAGGATTATCTTAGAAAGGTTATATCGAGAAAGTATTAGAAAGATTTAAAATGAAAAAATGTTTCATAGGGATACTTCCAAATCAAGAAGGGGACAAATTTAGTCAAATGCAATGTCCATAAAATGATATGGAACATAAAGAAATGGAATCTATTCCTTATGCATTAGTAGTTGGGAGCTTAATATATGCTCAAACATACACTCGGCCAAATATCATTTTTTCTATTAGAATGCTAGGCCAATATCAAAGCAATCCTGGAATGGACTACTGGAAAGTTGCAAAGAAAGTTCTTAGATATTTACAAGACACAAAGGACTATATGCTCACATATAAAAAATCAACCCATCTCAAAGTGATAGGTTACTCAGATTTAGACTATACCAGTTGTGTAGACGCATGGAAATTTACATTCGGTTATATGTTCCTCTTAGATGGAGAAGCAATTTCGTCAAAAAGTGGAAAGCAGTCCATCATTGCCACTTCCACTATGGAGGCTGAATTTGTCACGTGCTTTGAGGCCACGGTTTATGGATTATGGTTGCAGAACTTTATCTTTCTTGACATTGTCGACAATATTACTAAATCGTTAATAATTTATTATGATAATTCCGCAGATGTTTTCTTCTATAAGAATGACAAGTATTCAAAAGGTGCGAAACATATGGATTTGAAGTACTTGCCTGTGAAAGAAGAAGTGCAAAAAAAAAGTGACAATTGAGCATATTGGTACCGATCTAATAATAGCAGATCCGTTAATTAAAGGCTTACCACCCAAAATATTTATTAGCCATTTTGAACTAATGGGCATTATAGATAAGTCCTTGTTAACATAGCGTTCTGACATGTATATATACATATAATTGTCTTGCTCAAATTGTCATGACAGTTGTGAATTCAATTACAGTCATATTTTTGCTCACTTACTTATTATCCATATTTTGTTATATACAATAATTATTTCTGTGAGATAATAATTACAAAATTAGCCACTTAAAGTTTTATGAGTTGAATTGATTAAGTGATACATGGAAGGAAACTTGTTATATAACTTGTAATTGCTATGATCCTATCATCTTAATTCAATTAAGGATGAATTGATCGATTCCAAGTATTATGTGCACGTAAAGTTTTATTGTTGAGTCACCAAGTCGTAACATGGGCCAAGTGGGAGATTGTTAGATTATTTAGTGGCCTATGTCACTTATGGATTTGAGTCCAATGAAAAGAGCCTAAGATAATTGTTATTGGGTATTAAAGAATTGACCTCAAATGGGTCCAAGACCCTTTCTCTCTCTCATTTGAAAATAAAATGCAACAACATACATGTTGGTTGGTTGCTCATATATTTTAGAAAACTATCAAGAGAGGTTTCTGAACCATTGAGGAAACTAATTAAAGAAGATAAGGCAGAAAGGGAATCATTATTTATAAACACTATAATGGATTCAGGTATGTCAAGTGTTAATCGATCCTGCATTATTTTTTACATAGTAGTGATTGAATTAGTCATTCTCGAAACGATCCATCAATAAGTTAGAACTTAGATATTTTATATCTTGACACGAGCATCGTAGTGTTCAAGTACTTAGTATTATTGATATTCCCCTGATAGTTTCACCAAATAACCCTCATATTAATAAAAGATGGACATCCAAGTATAACTAATAAATTCCTTCCCGTAATTGCTTCATTTATATAATCGAACCCTGTTTTTCATTCTTTGTGCACTTATAGGATAAAAGAGTATAAAAAGGTCCTAGTCTTCCTATATTATCTACTCTTATATTTTGCCCCAGTTTACATTAATTGTAAAATGGCTTCAAAAGTGGTTCAATGTATGGTATGTTCTTGGTCTTTGCTATGATGCTTTGGTCCTAAGCCATGACGCAATCTAGCTACACCGGGGTGCTCATGAGTTTATCCTCATGTCTCAAATACGTTACAGGAAATTCTTTCACACCCTCATCTTCTTGTTGCCCATAGCTTGCTAATGTTGTCCAATCGAGTTGCACAATGGTTAATGGTGGCCACTTGTCATTAACCATCTATGAGCCTAGGCCCTGGGTAAGTTTCTGTTTTGCCCTTGTTTAGTGCTCCTTGAACAAGTTACCCAACGCATGAACAAACTGATGAAACTTTTGTTATACCTTTATGAAATTTGTATAATTTTATATCATTAACGTCTTTTTATGTCTTTTATAATATATGGACCTCTTAATGAGTCAGAGAAATTGCACATTGACAAACTTACTTAAGCAGGCTATAAGACACCTTAACAACTATCGATACTAACTGTAATAGGCATTCCCATCATAAGTTCAATAAATAATCGAACCACACTAATAAGGATCCATTTTTCTCATTTTTCTAGCCTTAATTGTTATAAAACTCATAATTAATAATTATCCAAAAGGAAATTAAATTTCAACATTCTCCCTTTTAGAAAAATATTAATTACAAAAACTGTAATAAAAAAGTAAAAGTAGCTAAGAAAATTAATGCAAAGTGATCTCTTTGCGAAACATTTCTCTAGATCAATATTGTCCCTTTTAAATGATTTTCAAGTTTGGAATCGCCTCTAAAAGTCTGGTCCTCTATTTTGTCTCTTCTCATGTCTTTTTATAGTAATTTTTAGGATTTTGGGAGCTACACAGTTTGATAAAAGAGCACATAATAGACTATATATACTTTAAAATCTCCAGTATTTTCAAATCTACAAAGGTTGAGAGACTTGTACAGTCAAAAACACAGTAGTATATCTCTTATATGCTTCAAATCTTTGTTTTCTGTCGTGTTTTTGTCTGGAATCTTCTCCTTTTGGTCTATGAAGACAATTATAACCTATAAATGCACTTAGAGCAAATTAAATACCAAATATACAATAAAAGTATAAAATATCAAGTAAAATACATCAAATATGAGTGTAAAAATATAATCAAATATGCATCTATCAAACATCCTCATACTTAAATTGTTGATTGTCCTTAAGTAAACCATAATCAAAATTATAAATCTTATAATCTCCAACCCTCATTAATCTCGATTGGTCCATTCACATATATAATCAAATTAACATACACTTAGAATCAAGTTATCCTAAAATTAACTTCCTAAGTCAATATTAATAGTAACCACATCGATAATTGCATTGAAATCAAAAGCATAAACCTTTACACCTTCACTAAGATTTCACTCAATACACTCATTTGTTTTGGGTGAAAAGCATCAAAATTCTCAAATCAATGCAAAGTAGAACTCATACTATAGACTTGCAATATTATTACATCTCCACCATTTATGCATAAACTAGAAACAAAAATCAAAAGGTCTTTAAATAGGTTATGATGGGGCTTAGGTATGATATGATTAGGATAATAAAGAGGGTCAAATTGAAGGAAATTTACTGAAGAGAAATTACAAGAAACTTGTTTACAAATACACAGGTCCTTTTACTGCAACTCTATTGGTACCATATGCTTTTTTTCTTCTTTTCTTTTTTTCTTCTCTCTTTTTTTAATCACAACAATTATGTACCACTATTAAAGAGATATTAGACCTTTCAAAAATTGAAGTTTTGAATAAGCAAGTAATGTAAATAACATTCAAGGTTCAAAACAATAAAAAGACTTAAAAAAGATAAAAGTTAATAATTGGGTTATAATCAATGAAAAAGGCTAAGACTCAACTTGGTTATTCCTAAAGATAAATTTAAGGTAAGGTAATTATCAAAGAAATAGGCTTAAACAAATTGATAAATCTAAGTATTTTTATCACTTCAATGCTTTTATTTTAACAAATATAGTCTCAATATGCATAATAAAAGTAAGTTTTAGAATTATCCCACTAAAAATGATAACGCACATGAAAGAATTAAAAAGAGCTTAAAAATTTTAAAATTTTGCTCTTAGTCTTAAAAGCTCACGAAAAAGATAAGTTAATATGTGTAAATAGTATGCAATATCATTCAAATTGGTTATTTCAATGATTATTAAAAATATGATTTATAAAAGCAAATTTTATTTTAATTCTCATCCTTTTACATACTAATTCAAATCAATATTCAATAATGAAATAGAGTAATAATGGACATATTTCAATTAAGTTAGAATATCAGTCAATAAAATTTAATAACTAAGATTATAATAAGCTTAAGATAACCAGTAAAATTGTTAACCCCTTCCCCATACTTAACCTATCTTGCTCCTGAATCTTGAAAAGTCGAGACCATACGCCAACGTTGACAAGGTTTTGAAATTGTTGGACTAAGCCAACTTGCTCTAGTGCCTCCCAATCAATGAATTGGTTAGTAACAAACTTCTTATCTATAAGCCTCTAGCACTGCTCCTTCTGGGCATTGACGTTGAACAATAACATTCTCAATTGCTCTAGGGGTTGAGCTAAAGTTGAGGAGCCTTATCCTCCTCGTTGCTTCATAGGGATCTCCTTTTCTCGCTGTGATTTTGTCATTTATGCCTGTAACTTTGAATAAGTGTGAGAAAATTTTGTCATACATGGATTTTCATAATTTATTAGCCATATCAGTCTTATCTTGATCATGAAACCTTTCAGGTTGTTTCGTATAGACTTTTCATAAAGTTCTCCATTTAGGAAAGCAGATTTAACATCCATTTGATATAGCTCCATGCCATAATAAGCTACTATTATCATGATCACTCTAAATGCATCTTTAGAGGATACAGGAGAAAAGTTGACATTAAAATTGATCCCTTCTCTCTAAGTGAACCCTCTAGTAACCAACCAAGCATTAAACTGCTCAACTTTACCTTGGGAGTTTTTTTTGGTCTTATAAATTATTTATTGATGATGTACGTATAGTTATAAGGTAAATCCATAAGCTCCCACACTAGATTATGTTTCATGGATTGTATATGGTCCCTCATAGCATCCCATCACTAATTTGCACGTGGTCCAGAAATGGCTTTTATAAAAGTATCCTTATCCGCTAGATGTCCAATATCATAGTCTTGTTCACCCAAATATAATATGTAGTCAGATGATATGGCATGTCTCCTCACTTTAGTGAATCTCTTTAATTGAATTGCTTTAGTATAATCATGTACCTTAGGAACCTTATTTTTTTCACGTATGGGTTCTTATCCCTCTACTGGGATAGTATTATAACTTGAATCCAATGGTTCTAATTAAATGAGTACGGATACAACATAACTATTATATCCACCCTTTTGACATCTAAAATATGAGAATGATCACCTTCATCAAGATGAGACAGACCATCCTCAACATAGACATTATGTTGTGATTCCACTATTTTAGATACTCTATCTCTACAATAACATCTCTTTCTTTAGAGTGGTCAAGACATCTTACAAAGTAACAACGAGTAGAATGAAAATGTAGCTTATACTTATAAGGATTATATAAGCATACCTTAACAGGGCAGTCCTACATACAAAGATGAGTAAAGTTAGGTTTCTATCCCTTCCAGATTTCAAAAGACATCTTTGACATTGATTTGCTTGGTACCCTATTAAGTATATATAAGGTGGTCTTTTAAAAGTAATCTGGTAGGTTAGTTTTACTTTACGGTGATCTCGTCATATGCTTTAAGATGTGAGTCTACCTTACAACCACACCATTTTACTTAAGATTACCTGGTATAGGGAATTGAGCCATTATTCCACATGATTCCATGTATTTAGCAAACACCACCTTTTTATGTCTTGAAACGCTATGTTTGTTATAATATTCACCTCCACGGTCATATTTGACGATCTTAATTGGCTTTCTCAATTGATTCTCAACTTCAACGTTAAAGATTGTGAATTTATCAAGAACTTCAAACTTTTTTAAAGTAAGAACATGTAACCATAATAAGAGTAATCATTAATAAATGTTAGAAGGTCACCTCCATACTGTAATTGTATAAGGGCTACATATGTCAGTATGTATGAGTTCTAAAAGTCTATAAGCATGAGTTGACCCCTTTTTATTTGTTTTGGTCAACTTTTCCTGCATTAATCAACAAATGTTTCGAGATAATCAAAATCTAGAGTTAAAAGAATGTTATCCTTTATCAATCTTTCAACTCTGTCTTTGGAAATATGGCCCAATATCTTATGCCATTATATGTATGAATTTTCCTTTATCAATAGTCTCTTTTTAGTAACCTATCCGGCAATATATGAAGAAGTTTATATCTTCCTAGGACTTAAACGCATTATATATAAACCATATGATAAGAAAGTTGATCCAATATGTTTTATATTGAAAGATAACTATATAACTGAATTTCAATTACAAAACTATAGCTCTCTTTATCTAAAACTAATATAAAATCAAAATCTGTCTAAAAGACTGTATATAGAAAGTGTTATGTAAAAGTTTGAACCCAGTATTTAAGTTCAAACAAACATCCTCGACCTAAGACTACATTAACTTCTTCGTTTTTCCTTACCATCAACTTTTCCTCCTCCCTATTTGACCTTCTCTTTTGTATGAACCCCTGTATTATGGAAGCAACATAATTAGAAGCAACACTTTGTAGCCACTAAGAACTTGATATGACTATAACAATATTAAATTCATGTATCATATAAGCCAAAGAGTTATATGATAGCTCTTGCCTTTCTTTCCAAGTTTGTACTTATAAAACTCTAGCTTCTTATGTTGCTTCGTTTTACAGAAGCAACATCATATATTCATAACCCTTTACAACATCCATATGACTTATAATTATGTTGGATTGACCAATATCTTATATAG
>JANSVA010202526.1:11898-27498 GCA_025504915.1 Erythroxylum reticulatum
AGGAAATTTAGATTTCTTACCTTTAAACTTTTAGGGCTTTAACTTCACCTTCCCTTTGTTTGTTATTAAAGCTAATTAAGTTGTATTTTTCTAGCTTCTCCTCCTTAGCAACACAATAAGTCGTTTATAGAGGAAATTTAGATTTCTTACCTTTAAACTTTTAGGGCTTTAACTTCACCTTCCCTTTGTTTGTTATTAAAGCTAATTGAGTTGTATTTTTCTAGCTTCTCCTCCTTAGCAACACAATAAGTCGTCAATGAATTTATATCCTAAGACTCCTCCTAATAGTTATATATGACAACCAAAATACCAAAGTCTAAAAGAAGAGTATTCAGACCTTATTGTATAATACAAGCATAAGGTATGAAAATATTTAACCTTCAACTTGCTTAAAGGTGGACCATTCTAATTATATAATCCTTCACTCCCCTACTCCTGTGTATCTCATAGAGTATAATTCTTTTAATAAGGTACCTATTTCAACATTAGAGGATATCTTATATGTCTGAGACACATTATTGAGGAAATTCCTTACTATATTTGTCTCCAGAAGTCCAATCAACTGTTGATTTGGGATTTATCTATTTATGATCAAATAACACAACCTATTTAACCTCTCTTAAGCCACATAGACTGCTCCCTCAACATTTGTAATAATAGATGTAGGGGTTAGTGGTATATCCCTGATCGTGAACATATTGATGTCGGCCATCTCCAACGTGAACTTTACATCTTGTTTCCACTTCTTGAAGTTAAAACTAGTAATGGTTTCAATGGTGGCAATGTCATTGTTTATAGAGAAGGTGACTGAAAAATTAATAATGTAAATCATTAATATAAATTTAAGATAATAGTGAAACTCAAAGTCACAAAATAGTATTTGTAATGAGCATCTTATCATATATATCATGAAATACCTGTGAGCTAAATACATATACATATAAATAAGGTCCCATATAAAAGTGATCAAAGTATACATCATTAGCTTTTGTGATTATATCCTATAAGTGAATAGATTACTTAAGAAATGGCAATTCCTTATCAAATACCTTTATACTCATCTCAATATCTCATATAAGGTCAAAACATGTGGGCATAATAACTAAACACAAAACTAGAGACATCCCCTAATATGCAAACAAAATAGTCGAAATATTAACTTGAAAGACTATTGTGGTTTCTACATTCTCATTAGTATCTAAACTATACTACAAACATAAGGGATACACTTGTATGTTATCCTCACATTATCCTATATAGCTATAAATATTTGACAACTTACCACTCATTAATTTAAAATCCTCATACACATTCTTACTATCATATATTAGGGATGAAAACATTATCAATAAACTTCATTTAAGAATTTATAATAAAGAAAATCTTAATAAAGTGATAATTATGCAATACAAACCAATAAATGAACCATATGAGATAATAAATCAACATGTATCTCCTTTATTTCAAGTTTATTACGTGAAAATTCACTTAATTATGGCATTGTTAGCTTAATTTAAAATTTTTTAAATTTAATCCTTATTTATTATCAATGTAATAAATTTGAAAAATTAAAAAACACTATGTAAAACCACATGACCCAAAAATTGACCGAAAATAACTTGAGGGACCATTTTACAATTTCTGAAAATTTTGAGTTTTTTTTTCCTATAGTGTGTTGAAGTTAGTAGATGATGTGGATGAAGGGTGCTTGTACTGCATGCCCTAGCCTCATATAGACGTTAATGCGTGAGGCACGTGGACGCATAAAGATGCATGACATCCCTTTTAGTGCATGTTTGACATATGCCTGATGCACCCAAACACACAGTTACCTTCATGGCATATATGATTCATGAGCTCACACACAATAAAAGTGCCCTTCGCCTTATAATGTGTGTAGTGCACATGCCATGATGAGTAAACATGCCCATTGCTTCGAGTGCGTGTGCCTACGTGTTGGACATGCATCCAACACTAGGCATGCATCCAGTGTTGGACTTTCGCATATGCCAATTGTCACGTCCTAGGTAACAACTAGGTGCTTATTCATTTTCTATCATAAAAAGGTGATTTTTTCATGAATTATGGTCATTTTAGTTAGAAAGTAACCCAACGTTCATTTTCTTCCCCATTTTTCCATACATCACTTATCCAAAATCAATCTAGATAACAAATTTGCAGTTTATATAAACAAAACATATCAATTTCTCCAATTTACTTATGGAGAAATTTGAAAATTGCCTTTCTAATTCATATAATCATGGAACTGCTTTGATACCATGTTTTAAACATAACATATACCTTACTTATCAGCCTAGGATTAAGCATAAACTTGTATAAACAGACAAAACATGGAAAATTGCTTATTTTGCTATCAATTATTTGATGAACAAGCTGATAAATTGCTTAAATAAGCCTCTCAGATCCTCTAAACAAGCTACTCGAAGAAGTTGCTAAAAATTTCAATCGAACTTTATGAGAGTTGTATAAATTTATGTAGAGATGTCAAAACTCGTTGACCCGTCCGACCCTGCCCGATTTTGGCTCGGGATGACCAGGCAATAGACCGGCTTGTGTCTGACTGTTACTTCAAAAATGACCAATGGTCGAGCCACAAGCTATCATGGCCTGGGGTCAGGTCAAGTCGGGCTAGGAGCAGCCCAGGTCCGACCCATCCCATTAACATCTTTAACTTTATGCCTTTAATGTCTTTCTACATCTTTCTTAATATGTGAACCTCTTAACCAATTCACTGCTGCTTATTTCATTGTTTAATTATCAATTTTTTGTTTTTAATTTAACTTTTAGCAAATTATCTAATTGTTTACTTTAAACAAAGTTGACAAGAATTGTTAGGTGAGTATTCCAATCCTTGTGTGACAATACTTTTTATGCTATAAGATCTAATTTGCATACTTGCAGTAAAGAAAGTTTTTCATTTAAAACTTCAACACGTAAATATATTAACATCTTAGAAAATCATGTTATGTGCAGGTAGGATTCATAATATATGAAACACCTATATTTTGAATGTAGCTACTTTAAAACTATTATGGATTTGATTATGTTATTATGGATTATAACATAAGGGTCTTATAACTGAGAGGAGATACTTACTTGGTACTGTAAAAACAAGACCAGAAGGGATCAACATTGCCTTATCTCCAAATTGGCATTATTTATTATAGTGAACACCTTGTGGATGGAGAGAAACAATTGAGTATTAATTCTAAAAAAACAATCGACTATTCGGGAAAGGGGCAAAAGAAATAGGGGCTCTATTTTATGCACTCGTTAATATATCCAAGGAGCAGATTCTAATTCACAACTTGAATGGAGTCTACTCTCTCAATATAGGAAGAAGATGGGAATTAACTAGATGGGACTCCAAAGGTTTAGGATGAGCTATACAACACTACAACAACAAGTTTCGAAGATGTTCTCTTACAAAACTACATTGGATTAGGCTAAGAGACATTGTTTTGTACAATAGAACCACATAGAGTAACTAGTGCTTGTTTACATCATTTTGTTTGCAATTCCCCTATTAAAAGTATTAAATTGTTCCTTTAATTCATAAACCAAAACTTTTTATGTACTAATTTATTAGTGACAAACTTTTTATGTACTAATTTATTGGTGACCAACATTCAGGTCTTCATTCGTTCAATCTCTTCCCTATAGTTTTGAGGCTCTCACCAAGTACATGCTAGTTATCATGACTTTGTTTGTTTAGGGACTTTGTAATGTCAAAGTACTATTATATGATCCATAGTAAGTTTCCCAATAATTTTACATTATAAGTTTTTTTAGGGTGTTAGGCTTTCAACTATGACCAATTTATACCACACACATGGGTAATATTGTTTTACATGAGAGCTTGTGCATCTTCCAACACTTTAACTCTTTTATTTGCCTCATTAAAAGATGTGTGTTATTTTAATATCAAGTACATGATATAACTGTAACTAAGAGGGTAAGTCTTGGAGCAATTGGTAAAGTTTCTCCTTTGTGACCATAAGGTTATGGATTTAATTCATGGAAACAGCCTCTTTGTAAAAATATAAAGGGAAGGCTGTGTAAAATATGACTCTACCCAGATCCCTACAAAGCAGGAAGCCTTATGCACTAAGGACTTTGACTTAGTATAACTGTAACTAGTACTAGTGAGTGTAGGTCGATCCACGAGGACTAGTTGTTATTTACCGATTCCTCGTAAATTTACTTATTTAAAATATCAAAAATAATTGGCCAAAATGAAATAAATGAATAATTCCAAAGCACCAAATTGAAACATTAATCAAGTATAAAACAATTTGTGAATAAACTAGATCGAGGTAATATATTCCATGAGACTTTACTATGCTTTAACTTCACTCTCTTTTAATGAACAATTTTAGTTCCTTGGATCAGTATGAACTCCTAAGTTATATCTTCTCTCTTAAGCAACATAATCCCTTTCTTATATCGAAATAATTGAAATCTCTTTCTAATTAAGTTAACCCAAGTTAACCCAAGAATGTATTCATCTAATTCATGAATATTTGTAATAAGTTTTATCCTAACCTAGGATAATTGTTCAACTGTCTCTTGATTAACCTATTCAAACATCATCATTCATATTGTCATCTAAAAATACAAATTATCTTTTGATTTCAATGTATGAATCTAATATTTGAATCTTTAACTTTTTTTTCTTCAATTCAAACTAATATAAGAACATGAACACTTATCAAGAAAACTAAGAATTTTATTAAAATAAAATATCAATTCAAAACATCACATCCTAGGGGCCATCTTACTTAAATCCATATCCCAATTAGTTTATGAATAAACAACATAAAACAATAGAAAAACAAGAAAGAGCAAAAGAAAAAGGAAATGTCTTCATGAATCTTGAATCTTTAAATTCTTATTAAATCTTATAAAAATTCTTGGTCCTCTTTTAAGATTGTCTTTCCTCTTAATCTTTAGCTGTTTTTCCTAACTTCTAATTGAATCATTTTGCTCCAAAATCTTATGTCTAAAATGTCCCCTTTCATTTAAACTACCTCTTCTTTTAATAAATTAAATCCTAATTTTTATGTTTAGCATGGTCCTAATATGGGACCATGGGGGCTCTTTGTTATCTTATCCCCATTCTAGAACTTTTATGTAAATAATCACTGCTAATACATGAATAAGCGCATGTTCATATTACCACTAGATTGGTGAACATGGGGGTATGTGAGTTGCACTTGGAGAAACAAAATGTTCCTTTTTAGAGCATGTCCTTAATGTAGTGGCATGATGTCGTGTTCTTTGGATGAAAGTCTGCAAAAAGAAACAGAATGGGACATGATGGAACATGAACAAGATAGTGTGTTACTAGGATGTTCTGAGTCCTTTCTTTATATCTTCTAACATTGCTCCAAATTGACTCAATTTTGTCTAAATTCACCCATTTTTCTTAAAGAGGATGGAACAAGACCTAAAAAATTGGACTTATTTTGCTTACCAAATTCTATAAGAGCTCCTAAAACACAAGTATATAATGCTCCTAAAAATTCATTTTAAAAGTAAAGTCTATTTAGCATACATCATAAGATACATCAACCACTCGTCACGGGAAAACATCATTGTCCAGTTGATCTAGATGTGTAGTCACTAAATTGCTTCTCCTTCTGAAATAGAACCAAGGACATGCTTCAACTGAGCTAGTCTCTTTACGAATTTCTTTCATATTCTGCCCACTAACCATGACAAAATTGATTCCAACTGCACTTCGAGACTAGTTTTTATAGGGTCTAAGTTAAACCTATGTTTTGACACTCAACTCTTATGTTTCTGCAACTTAGTTCACCAATCAAGTTTTTATAGCATAATTTCATCGATCACATTTTGAACATTATATTTCTCAATGTTTTGGGGATATAATGTAAAGGAGCATGATAAATTTAGTAATAATTGTATCTTTCTTGGTATTTGGAAGAGAATACAAAGTTTGGTAAGATCATACATGGCAAGATCATAAATGATTTGTCTATGTCTTGCATTATTTACTAATTATATAACATAAAAGGACAACTACAAGTTGTAAAGTTAGCCTATCTTAGAAAATTTCATTCCAATTGTCTTATAATTTGTCTTACTAATACATGAGCCATATGCCGATTTGTGTGTATCTAAACCATATGATTATTTAAGCACCAATCAAAATAACTACCTATAATTATCATGCTTTAGTTCACTGTAGATCTAGGAGAATTTTGTATGAATTCTCAAAGCTATGAAGAATTTGTTAAATTCTTGAAGTTGTGTAAAGTTTGTTCAAGTCAGACATTTATCGAATATACCAAATAGTACTTCTACTAAGTTATCAATAACCAATTATCAAATAGTAATGACCAAAATCTATGGAGTATGCTCTTATCATACAATAAACAAATAATAAAGGTCAATACTTACTATCAATTTCATCCGAGGCAGTAAAGGTACTCACAAAACCTACCTTTAACTATTTAAATGTTAAGGCTCCGTTTGATTGATACGGATTGTTGACTGGAAAAGTAATTTTTTTCCTAAAATTTAAATTATTATGTTTGGTTCGTTTTTCTGAGTACTTAGGAAAGTAAAAACTTTCCTAATTTAGGAAAAGTAGTAGTACTTTCCCTGGATTCTAAATCCCAATACCCTCTTGGTATTTAGATTCTTTCTTCAGGAATTTAATATAAAAATTATACTGGCCAATTTATCTCTTCCTTTTCTCTCAACTTTACGACTTTAAAATATATAAATTTCAAATAAAATTTGATTTAATAATTAAAAATATATAAAAATAAAATTTAGTTTATAAATAATAATTTTAAAATTATTTATTTTTAAAAATAAAATATTTTATTAATAAATATTCTATAAAATATTAAAATAAATTTAAATAAAAATAAAATTTTGTAAGTTTTATTTAATTTATAATTATTATTAGTAATAAAAATATTTATTATTATTTTAAAAACAAAAATTAAAAAATCACAATAATTATAAAAGTTGAAATAAATAAAATAACTAATTAAAAAATTTTTAGAAAAAAAGGGGGAAGGAGAGATAAGAGGGAGGGAGGGAAATTTCAAAAATTTTTCAAAAAAGTTTCCTTATTTTTTAAAATTTCCAGTATCAACTGATATTTAAATTTTGAATATTTTTATTTTTCAGGTTCATATTTTTCCTTATTTAATGATTTCAATTTTTATTCGGTTTGTAAGGATACAACTCGAAACACAAGTCAAAATTAAGTTATATTTTATAAAATACAGTTACATATCAAATGCTATAATAAGAATCCACCCAACTTTCCTATTAGAATTCTTATAAATATCAAATATTTTTACTTTTTTCTATAAATTTATTTTCCAAAAAATTATCTTCCAAATTTACTTTACTTTTTAGTCAAACAAATAGGATTTAAGATATTTTACGACCTCCTATCAACCCATTTTCCTAGCCGGCTTTCCTTTAAAATTCAAACCACGTTAGTAACAAAGACGACCTTCCCAAATAGCTCGAATTGCAACTCTGGAAAGCAAAGCCAGGTCTTTTAGTCTAGCCCATAATCAAGTGAAAACGTGCAACTATTGACCCAATGACTTCTTTTCTTGTATCAATATCCATTACATAACCCGACCCAAATTTAGATATCCAGAAACTCGAAAATGTCTTATTGAGGTATGCGAGTCTTAAACGGCCGGCGTCAAAGCGAGTTGCCCGATTTCTGAATCCAAGATGCAAATCCGGTTCTAGACTTTTAGTCGCTGAATCACATCATCATCCCGCCTCCTCTATCTGAAACTATTTTCTCCATCTCCATCTCTATCTCTGTCTCTCTCAATGGGAAGAAGAGATAAAGAGCGGCCTTCTTCCAAACGAAAAAGAAGACACTCGGACGACTCAGAAGCCGATTCTGAGTCCGATTCTTACTCGGACGATTCAGATGGACGCGGTTCCTCTCCTCCACGGAGCTCTAGGAAGCGCAGAGCTCATGGTAACAGTAGTCGGAGCAGAAGCAGGAGGAGCAGTCGGCGCAGCCGGAGCTCGGATGACTCTGACGATAGTGATGCGGGCGAGAATGGCCGGAGCAAGACGAGAAAGATCTCTGAAGAAGAAGTTGCAGAGTATTTAGCTAAAAAGGCTCAGAGAAAGGTAAAGCTTGGCTTTTCCTTTTCAATTGTTTTTGTTTAACTCAGTTTTAGGGTTTCTGATTGGTGACGTGATTGTGCAGGCTATGAAAGTTGCGAAGAAATTGAAGGCGCAGTGTATGTCTGGTTATTCGAATGATTCTAATCCATTCGGTGATTCTAATCTCAATGAGAAGTAAGTTTACCGCAATTTCTTTTTGATTTGTTTGTCTGGTAATACTTTTGAAGTTCTAACAATTTGATAGTACAACAATAACAACTATATTAGTGGTTGTTTGTCGAGCTTTTAAGTCAACTTCCTGGCATTGATATCTGCTACCAGAATGCTGATGCTGGAACCTTAGTGATTTTGTAGCTCATTCAAACAGCCTTTCATACCCTTCAAGTCTACTTCTTTTTAGTTGTCTCAGCATTCTTACGTTGTGTCAACAAGACAGGATATGATAATCTGTGGCTACTTTCGATTGAACACCATTCCGATGTCCTCACTGAACAATGCAAATATGGCCGCCCACCTTACTATAACTGCGTATTCAATTTGTTGAATTTATGGATTTGCCTGTTTGTAAATTAGTGTTAGACAATACCTTATATTATATAATGAGACTTACTAATATTCATGAATTGTAGATTTGTATGGCGAAAGAAGATTGAGCGTGATGTTGTCCAAGGTGCTCCACTTGATATATTCTCAGTTAAAGCCGAGAAACAGAGACAGAGAGAAAGAATGGTATGCATATTTAAGGCTAGCTACATGATATATAGCTTTCAGTGCATCTAGCCCATCAATTTTTACCATACCAATTTGTTATGTGACATAACTATTGCAAAGTGTGTTATCCAATATTTTTTATTGTTGATGTCCCTTCTGTCCGGTGTAGAGAGAGTAGTTTACACCACCTGACTCTCTATATAGTGACCTAATAAAGCACGGTTTGAGAATAATGGATGAATGGACTTCATTTGCGTTATCTACTAGAGATTTGATTTCAATTCCATTCTTGGTTAACCATATCCATAAACGCAAAATTAAAAGAAAGACAAAGAACATTTGACTGGTTGTTTTCACATTGCTTTTGACAGTGTAGTTTCATGTTTTTGAACTATTATTGCATTGATTGTTTTCTTTCCAAGCAGTTATTGTTCTTTCATTTACTTCATTAAAGCTTTAGATAATGTAGCTTAATTGTCAAATAGCAGACATGCTCTTTTTATTAGGTCAAGACTAACGCTTTTGATGATGCAGGCAGAGATTGAAAAGGTGAAAAAAAGAAGAGAGGAAAGAGCACTTGAAAAAGCGCGTCATGAGGAAGAAATGGTAACTTTAGAGTCCATGATATAGCTGAATTTTGTTGTAGATTTAGACCATTGCTTATAAGTTTGTTAACTTCATTCATATTTGCATTATTATTTTGTTTGTTTGGCTTATTTTGGTATGGAATTTGGTTTAATAACTGCATTTTTCTTCAGGCAATGCTAGCTAGGGAACGTGCTAGAGCTGAATTCCAAGATTGGGAAAAAAGAGAAGAGGAGGTATGTGTGGTTGTCTCCTTTTCATTGAAATTTGGTTAAGTATTTTTTCTGCTGGCTGTCATTTTAGTAAAAATGCATTCAATCTACAGTTTCATTTCGATCAAAGCAAAATCAGGTCAGAGATTAGATTACGTGAAGGGCGTGTGAAGCCCATTGATGTTCTATCCAAGCACCTCAATGTCTCGGATGATTTGGATATAGAAATAAATGAGCCATATATGGTTTTCAAGGTAATTATAGAAGACTTCCCTATGTTAATCAAGTATCATAAAATCAAGTTGTGTTAACACTGGCACTTGATATGCATAATGCAGGGTTTGACAGTAAAAGAGATGGAAGAGCTCCGCGATGACATCAAATTGCATCTTGATATGGATAGGAAAACTCAAACACATGTTGATTATTGGGAGGTATTCTCCTTCTGACATTTTTCAAAAGTTTTTTGACTGCCATTGCTATATTATTCAGATCTACATGTGCAACTTGTTTGTGGAAATACTTAGGCAAGATATCTCATGCCAGGAACTGTCAACAACTTTTTTTGTTTTTTGATGTGGGGATACACAATGGGGGCAGCTCTCTCCTTTTTATCCCAAATCTCACCCCTTTGTTTCCTTGGAATTGATGTGTCCTGCGGGAGGTATAGTCCTCCAAACTTATTGTATGAGTAGATTGATTTAAAGTAAATATAAAAACAGGAAACTAGTAGTTTTGGCTACGTTAATCTTGGTGAATTAAGTCTTAGATGGACTGTACTTGTTACTTTTCTGTTGGTCTCGAATGTTACTTTCAATGCTTATGAATGCGAAGTTCCTTGTTTGCCTTCATTTTCCGTATTTATGCGCAAGTGTATATCTGGTGGGCTGTGTCTAACTCGTACAATGCACAGGCACTCCTAGTCGTTGCTAATTGGGAACTAGCTGAAGCACGGAAAAAGGATGCAGTGGATCGAGCAAGGGTACGTGGGGAACAACTGCCTGCTGAGCTGCTTGCAGAAGAAAGGGGTCTGCATTCTAGTATTGAAACAGATGTTAGGGATCTATTGGAAGGAAAGAGTTCAAGTGAGCTTGATGCATTAAGGTCTCAAATTGAATCACAGATGAGCTCGGGCTCTGCAAAGGTAGTTGAGTATTGGGAGGCTGTCCTTAAACGACTCCAGATTTATAAAGCAAAGGTATCTATGACTTCAAGAAGTTTATAGATTGTCTATGTCTGCTCAATTACATGCCATCAATGTTGCCTGTGAATTGCTTCAAATGCAGGCTTGCTTAAAGGAAATCCATGCTAAAATGTTAAGGAAGCATTTGCAACGCCTTGAACCACATTTGGAGGGTGATGATAAAGTGGAAACTGATCATAGTTTGAGGCCTAGTGAAGAGGAAAGTGAGCATGATGTGGATGGTATGTATGCTTTGTCATTTTATGTGAAACTCTAGATTCATTTTCAGAGTGCTGACCAATATTTGCACGCCTCTGTGAGTAGACTCCAAAACATTCTCTCCAGATCCAATGTTGAAAGAGGATCAAGAGGCAGAAGAAGTTGGATCGTTTTCACCTGAGCTGTTGCATGGAGATGATGATGAAGAGGCAATTGACCCAGAAGAGGATAGGGCTACACTGGTAGTTTTCATGAAAGCATCTTTAGATAGCAAGAGAATGCAAATCAAATATGTGTTCTTCGATTTGACCATAAGTTTCTTGACTCAATGATAGGAAAGGAAACGTGTTGCTGTTTTTGAGGAGAAACAACGGCGGATTCGAGAAGCTATGGCTTCAAAGCCACCGCCTCCAGAAGACAACTTTGAGCTCAAAGCCATGAAAGCTATGGGAATTATGGAGGAAGGTGATGCAGTTTTTGGCACTGGTGCTGAGGTCAATCTGGATTCACAGGTGTCTTTTCTTGGCTATTCTTCCTTTCTTTAACCAGTCAATGTTAGTCGTACTGTTTCGGGGCACCCTTATAAAGGAAAATGTAAATTAATGGGAAACAGGTATTTATTTTGAAATTCTTTTCAACCTTAAATATTTACATGGGGTTGCAGGTATATTGGTGGCATGACAAATATCGCCCACGAAAGCCCAAGTATTTCAACCGTGTCCATACTGGATATGAGTGGAACAAGTACAATCAGACACATTATGATCATGACAATCCACCTCCAAAGATTGTGCAAGGATACAAGTTTAATATCTTCTATCCAGACCTTGTGGACAAGACAAAGGCTCCAATCTATACAATTGAGAAGGATGGAAATAGTGATGAGACTTGCATTATTCGGTTTCATGCTGGGCCACCCTATGAAGATATAGTAAGTTCTCTTGCTTCCCGGAGGCAGTCATTCAACTTTTTCCTTTATGGTACGTGAGAGAGCGGTCTACTGATTTAAGTTTGTGTCATGTTCCTAACCATCTTCAAATTTTCTCAGGCTTTCCGTATTGTGAACAAAGAGTGGGAATATTCTCATAAGAAGGGATTTAAATGCACATTTGAACGTGGGATTCTGCATGTTTACTTCAACTTCAAGCGCTACCGCTACCGCAGGTGACAGATGGCAACTTTGAGCACATGTTTCCTTCCCTGTAAATACCAAATTAATATGTTCCGTCATATTTCTGGACGAAATTATGCCATTTCCATAATCACTGATTAAAGGCACAAGAATGTGTTCGTCCATATTAATTTATTTTAGGCACTTCCATGGTTTTTGATATTTCGACGCCAATTGTCCTGAGTGGAATTCTTGTCTAGATTTTTATTTGAGCAACGAAGGCAAAATTGTATGACAAGAAAATAGCCATATACGGATGGTTATCCTGTGGAGGACAACCAACCACCCTTTGAACAATATAGTTTTGGTTACTAGGCAAAATATTTCGAAAGTGGTATGATTAAGAACTATTGTTTCCGTTAAGTATTACATGCACGTATTGTGGTCTGGTTTCACTAGTCCCATCAAATGGTATAGCTGTCATGGTAACTGATGGATGAATACAGAGGTTTGCTAGTCCAGGAGTTGCTGTGAATTTTGTGGAATTGGAACGCTCTCTTGCGATTGTAGATTTCCGGATTAAGTAATGGCAATTCTAGCTTTTATCCTTCTCTCGTGCTGTTCTGCAGAAAGTCATCACATATAGAGCAATATCAATTTAGATAATAAAAGTTTACGATGATCGTAAGGCATGCTACTGTTATACTAAATTCTTGAAAGAATATCAGTTCAATTGGGATGCATAAGAAGAAGCAAAGATGAGGTCTTTAATCCCCTTCTTTTTCTGATAGCAACAGAAACTGACTGGGTGTAATTAATCTGTTCATAACTTGAAGGCTTACTCTCTTTCTATAGATTTCTTAACAAGATGTTACTCTTGTCTTAAACATCAATAAAGATGAAAAAATTGATAAACTTAATATGTGCTTGCAAAGAATTATCAAAACTATTAAGTCAAAAAATGTTGCAAATATATATCAAGACTTATTTGACAAAAATATATGTAGTAAAGAAGCATAAATACTTATTTAAGATTGAAATATTTTATCACAATTACCAAGTGAAGAATTATCAAGAAAAAATGTTAAAGAATAATATGTAGAAAAATATAAGCTATCAAAAGGAGAGTAAATACTTATCAATAACAAAGCTTAAGCTTGATTGGAATGTTCAATTAATAAATACCTGTCAAGTTAAAAGCCTGAGTAGCAATATTGACAAAAAATTTGATAAGCTAGATTCTAATATATGCCCTTAAATAGGCAGTGAAGAAGTATCAATACCTTTTTGGGAAAATTAAAAAAATAGAATATAATGAGTTATTGAGGAAAAGTTCGATAGTAATTTATAAATACCAACAAAAAGAATTTGATTGATAAAATTAATAATAGCCAGTAAAAAATAACCATAACTTATCAAACAAAACACTAAAACTGTCACGAATAAGGAAGGAGGTAAAAAAAAAAAAAAAGGATCATAAGCTCATAAAAGTATTTAAAAAATTAATTTCCAGTTGTGAGAAATTTTTTTATAGATTATATTGAAATACAATAACAAATGAAGAATTATTGAGCAAAAAATTGAATGCCTTGTCCTGTAGAAATTCTATGCTCACAAAGGGAGTATAAATTGATCACAAAGGGAGTATACATTTTTTTAATAGACTTAATTGATATATCTGATTGTAAATAACGAGTAAAGAATTATCAAAATTAGTCAACAAAAATCTTAAGAAATAGCGAGTAAAAAATATAATACGTAAATATATGTTGCAAAAGTAGACTAAAGAATTATAAATACTTTGATTGGAATATGTAATTGCCAATGCCAATAAAAAGAATTTGATAGACTATATTGAAATATGTGGAGCCAGTAAAGCATTTTCAAAAGTTATTAACCCACAAAAAATGCTATGAATAGATGACATGTCGAGTAAAAATTTGTAAGAATTATGAGATTAAAAAATGAGAGTAATGTTATAAATACTTAACAAGAAAGATTGGATCGCTAACAGTGATTGTTTTTTTTTTTTGGATAAACTGGAATGAAGTTTACGGAAAGTGTAGCTCTTAAGATATGGTTGGTAGTAAATATCAAATTATTATTGCTGTAAATATATACTTTTCCTATAATAGGATATTCTGTAATTTGGGAATATTATTAGGGAGTTGATTTACTTTAATGAAGGGATACGATATGTTTAACAAATTACTATCTAAATGGAAGGAAGCCTCAGAGGAAAGGCACCAAGAATTTCCACAAAAATCTTGTTTTGTTATGGTATCAAAGCCTTTCATAGTTTCTTGTTCTTCAAAAACTTTGTGAATTTTTTTACGTGGTTCTTGGCTCATTTATTGAGAGTCATTTTGGTACTTTCTCTTGACATTGTATTCATGGAGAAATTAGCGATAGCTTGACTTAAGTTTTTCGACAAGAATTTTTAATTTTGCATGGAAATTTCAGTTCTAGATTTGTGTTCAGGGGAAAGAATTATGGGGAATTGTTGATGGCAATACTATCCCATTCTTGCAAGACCTGAACTCGACATCGATGAGTAATGTTCGAGCTCGTGCTCCGCGAAGATGGCATGCTAGAGCACTCAATCATTCAGAAATCGGTATAAATTTTTTTGTTTTTGAAACCACAAATATGATACGCGAAAATCCATAACCAAATCGAGCCCCACTTTATTTCATAACCATTTTTAATCAACACAATACAATCACCAATATTTTCAATAGCCATTTGGACCCTTTCACAACACAAAACACTTTGGTTGCTTTGGAATACAAATTTATACAAAAAGTTGCGGAATAAACAATTCAATACAAATTAAAGAAATGCAATGCAGACGCGAATTGATCCTGACCTCTATTCTTCTTTTGTATGCTGTATGTATACTACCGTTAACCTAATGGGGTATTCTTCTGATCCTGAAAAATAATTGCAAATTTTGGGTAAGTTTTGCGAACTCAATGAGTGATCATCATTAATGGCTCACCCAATCATATAACACATAAATCAAATTATTGCACATTTCATATTCAATACACTTAATCATTCATAATATGCATATGCAATGCGCATAAGACTCACTTTCCATTTGTTACTTTGTTGTGACCGAGTCCCTAAACTGTCTCATATAGGACATATTGATAACTGTCCTTTATCTGCTTGGGGGGAGACAGGGCTCATTAAATGTTGAGCTTGAGGCTTTGAATCACTTTTGAGCTCGACGCTCATTTTCACTTTCTGAGCTTTAAGCTCATTTCACTTTCTGAGCTTTAAGCTCCTTTCCACTTTCGGTGGCTATACCGATCATAACTGCCATTATATTTCATACATTCATGAGATGGAATGCATCACTCACATTGCATAATCCCATTCAATCATATTCACTTATCATC
>JANSVA010202933.1:0-27482 GCA_025504915.1 Erythroxylum reticulatum
TTGAGTTTCTAGATAAAATGAGTTATAGATGTATATTGATATACATATATGCATATGCTTGAATTTGTGGCTAATTATCGATGGCTATAAGTATGTTAGCCACAGAGCTTTATAGCTCAACCCATATTTTTGACTCCTCATGTGTAGAACGAGAAGATCGTTGATCCTTGCAAAGCATCAGAAACTTCAAGATAGCTAGAGACTTTGTACTAAGTTAGTGACCATTTTGGATAGCTTTATAGGCATATCAACATTAAGCATCCTTATATATTTTGTTTAAGTTAGTGTTATATATGACGATATGTAAGTGAAGCTTGTATGAACTCTCTTTGGATTTATTAATGAAATGAAGAATTGAAGTTTCTTTTGAGTATGTCTATACTTATCTTGTGGTTAAATTTGATTGGTTAGAATTTAATGTATGTTTGGGTGCAGAATTATTATTTTTGATGTTGGGTTTCTAGGTTTTAGAATTAAAGGTTTCGCCGTGGCGAAGTCAGATGTTCGCTGTGGCGAACATCTCTTGAAGGGCATTTTTATGTTGAATCCTGTAACGTCGCCGCGATAAGGCTCGACTTTCACTATGGCAAATTTGACCTAAAGGGTGCTGTCACTCGCCCTTAAAATTTTGTCATGGCAACAGCAAATGTTGGCCACAACGAACTTCACCCGAGAGGCACTGGTACATCCTCCCTAATGTTTTCTGCTGCGAACCTGCCATTGTACAAGCTGCCATAAATCCTTTCGACCCTCTCTGTCTGATCCTTACCCAATGGCCTTGAAGGGTCACCTCGGGATTAGGAAATGGGACCTGAGCCTAACATTGTTTGGTATCAGAGCTTAGGTTTTTCCTAGGCTTAGGATGCATAGTAGTTTGAATTGCTATGCTATGTGATTACTTATCACATTGTGAATTGTTTTATTTCATTATGTGAAATGCATATCATGCATAAATGTAGGAAATATGATTAAAATGAAATGTAAGCTAATCGTTAGTTTTTCAATTAGAGTAATATGCCATTTCATAGAAGGACACGAGGAGTTTTGAAAGGATCGATTACACCTGACTCTACGCTAATAGAGGAGAGTACCGATGAGTCAGTAGCCCTAAGAAATGCTGAGGCTTTTATAAGCCTTAGTAGTGGCCCTTTTTGATCATTTACACATGAGTTGCCGGTTTTGCAGGAACAAGTACCTCCATTGGATCTGATAATGTTCCAGCCTTTTGCTTAAGCCTTTGTCTATGCCATAGGTCAGATGCCACAATCTTCTTTTTTGGCCCTAATTAAGAAAGGGAAGTAGTTTGATAAGCTGAGAAAGTATGGAGCAGTGGACTTCTATGGTACCACTGATCCAGAAGAAGCTGAGACTTGGCTGAGAAAGACAAAAAGAATATTAGAACATATGGAGTACAAAAATGAGGAAAATGTTGAATATGCTGCTAGTTTGCTTAAGGGAGATGCTTTGCATTGGTGGGAATATATACCAAAGAGTTAGATGAGACGACCAGTGTTGGCACGGAAAGATTTCCTAGATACCTATAAGAAGAAGTATCTGTCAAAGGTTTATATTCAGCAGAAGTAGAGGGAGTTTCTAAGTCTTACCTAGAGGTAGATGACGGTGAGTGAGAGTGAGTGTAAGTTTATGCAACTGTCTCAGTATGCAGATGAGATGATGATGAGTGAGGTGCCTAAGTGTCATAGGTTTGAATAAGGGTTGCATTTGGCCATCAGAGAAAAAGTGGTGGTACAAAATTTTTGTGACTTTCAACAGTCGGTTGAAGTCACACTGAGGGTTGAAAACATTAAGAACATAAAAAGCATCATGAACAAAAAAGGAAAAATGAGAGAACAATTCAAAAGGGGAGGTGGTACTCCTATGTCTGGGAGGAGTGCCAGGACTTTCCCTGTGCAATCTGAGGAGAGGAGCAGTAGAGCAAGCAAATCCAAACCTAGGAGGACTTCCAATATTTCTCATTAAGCCTCTACAGTGGGAGGCCATAGAAGAGGAGTAGGGGATAAGCCACCCATTCC
Organism: Erythroxylum reticulatum; assembly: GCA_025504915.1. Taxonomy (NCBI): domain Eukaryota; kingdom Viridiplantae; phylum Streptophyta; class Magnoliopsida; order Malpighiales; family Erythroxylaceae; genus Erythroxylum; species Erythroxylum reticulatum. The sequence goes on from JANSVA010202933.1 coordinate 2,034, forward strand.
TAACTATGATCATTGTGGCAAGTTCTGTGGAGGAGAATGTTAAAGTTTAGCAGGAGCTTGCTTCCATTATGGTGAGAAAGGGCACAAGGCTAGAGTGTCGTCAATATGCAAGACACAAGAGAACTCAAATGCAAGCTTCAAAGAGAGCTAAGACTGCAACTGAAGTAGGTAGTTCTTATGCAACTAAGAGGGTGAGTCTTCTAGGGAGACCAAGGGGGTAAACAATAGCTAGGGTACTTACACTAACATAGGAGGATGCATAGATAGCTCCAAAAGTTGTGACTAGTATAATTAAATTATTTGAAGATGATATTTTTGTTTTGACTGATCCAGGTTTTAACCATTTGTTTATGTCAACAAGTAGAACTATGTTTTGTAAAAATTTGAGCCCATTGGATACTGCTTTAATTGTTAGTACTCTAATCAGCTAGTATATTATGATTAGTCAAGTGTATAGACACTATGAGATATGTATTGGAAGGGAATGATTAGTCATGGTTCTAATGCCATTGAAGATCAGAGGATTAGTTGTGATTTTGGGTATGGACACATTAGAGAAGTATAATGCTAATTTGGATTGCAAATAGAAGATAGTAGGGTTTGAGTTGGATGATGGTAGAATGATGGTGTTTGTGGGGGATAGAAACGCAAGCCTGCCTAGAGTTATTTTGGCTCTGATTGTAGAGAAAATGATAAGGAAAGGGTGTGAAGCATTTTTGGCCTATATGGTAGAAACGAAGGCAGTTGGAAGGAAGTTAAAAGATATACCTATGGTCATGAAATTCCCAGATGTCTTTCCCAAGGAATTACCAGGACTACCCCTACCAAAGGGAATTGAGTTTCCCATTACGCTTCTTCTAGGTACTGCTCCAATATCAATTTTGCCTTATAGAATGGCTCCGGAAAAATTGAAGGAGCTTAAGGAGCAATTGGAAGAGTTGTTGGAGAAGGGGTACATTAGGCCTAACTCTTCGCCTTAAGGAGATCTAGTCCTTTTTGTAAAGAAGAAACATGGATTGTTGAAAATGTGTGTGGATTACCAGAAGCTAAATCGTGTCACTATCGAGAATACATATCCACTCCTATATATAGATGATTTATTTAACCAATTACAAGGGGAAAAAAGTCTTCTCCAAGATAGACTTAAGATCAGGTCATCACTAGTTGAGGATAAAGGAGTCTGATTTGTCAAAGAGTACTTTTAAAACACAGTATGGGCATTTTGAGTTTTTAGTTATACCCTTCAAATCAACGAATGCCCCTACAACTTTCATGGATTTGATGAATAAAGTCTTTAAGTATTTCTTAAACCAATTTATCATTGTCTTGATTGATAATATATTGGTTTATTCCAAGAGTGATAAGGAGCATAAAGAACATTTAAGAATTGCTTTGGAGACACTGAGAAAGAATGACTTGTATGCCAAATTTGATAAATGTGAATTTTGGTTAAAGGAAGTGTCATTTCTTAGACATTGATTTCAGAGCAAGAAGTGCATATAGATCTGAGAAAAATAAAAGCTATGGTGAAATGGGAAGCACCTAAAAATATAGCAGAAGTGAGAAGTTTCTTAGGTTTAGCTAGGTATTATAGGAGGTTTGTGGAGGGCTTTTCCCTCAACTTAACAAATTGAGAACGAAGAATCAGAAGTTTGTGTAGACCAAGGAGTGCTATAATAGTTTTGAGGAATTGAAGAATAGGCTTACAACGACACCGATTTTGACCTTGCCTTCTGGTAATGATTGATATATAATGTACAGTGATGCCTCAAGAAAGGGATTAGGCTATGTGTTGATCTAAGGAGATAAAGTGATTGCCTACACTTTTAGACAATTAAAGCCTTATAAAATGAATTATCCTATGCATGACTTGAAGCTAGTTGTCATAATTTTTGCATTAAAGATATAGAGACATTATTTATATGGAGTCACTACCAGGATATTTACAGATTATAAGAGTCTTAAATATTTGATGAGCCAAAAAGAGTTGAATTTGAGAAATGGTTGGAATTACTAAAGGATTATGATTTGATGATAGAGTAGGAAATCTACTATAGCACATATGGAAACGGTATATTTTCCTTTATTAAAGGAATTAGCCAAACTTAGAGTGACATTGAAGCAAGTCAAATCTAGGTGTATATTGGTTAACTTTAGGGTAAGGGCAATGTTGAATGAGAAGATTAAGAAATTGTAGGAATAGGATGAGTACTTAAGGAAACTCCAAGAAGAGATTAAAAATGGTAAACCTTTTGAAATAGAGGTAAAGGAAGATGGATTAATGGTGGTGGGTAATAGATTATGTATTCCTAATATGTTAGAGTTGAAGGACAACATTTTTGATAAAGCACACAATGCTCCCTATGCAACGCACCTGGGGAGTACTAGCATGTATAGAGATTTGAAGAACACATTTGGTGGAAAAGGAATGAAGAAAGATGTTGTAGAGTTTGTTAAAAGATGCTTAGTGTGCTAGCAAGTTAAAGCTAAGCACCAGACACCTTCAGGTAAGGATAAACCTTTATCTATTCCTAAATGGAAGTGGGAAAGTATTACGATAGATTTCTTGATGGGATTGTCAAGAACTAGCAGGAAGCATAATGTAATATTGGCTATCATGGATAGACCAAGTCAGCACATTTCTTGCTAATTAAGCAGATAGATTCTTTGAATGCTATGGCTAAAAATTACGTGGATGAAATAATCGTACTACATGGGATTACAAACTCTATAGTTTTAGATAGAGATCCCAAGTTCACCTCCAAATTCTAGGAAAGCTTACAAGAGGCTTTGGGAACCAAATTACACTTTAGCATAGCTTTCTATCCACAGACTGATGGACAATTGGAGAGTACGATATGGACATTGGAGGCAATGTTAAGAGCTTGTTTTATGGATTTTAAAGGCTCATAGGATGATCATTTGTCTTTAATTGAGTTTGTTTACAATAATTCCTATCACTCAGAAATTCAAATGGAACCTTATGAAGTATTGTATCATCGGAGGGGCAAAACTCCTATTTGTTGGGATGAGGAAGGTGAAAGGAGACTTGCAGGACCTGAGTTGGTATAAGTTACAGTTGATAAGATTAAGTTAGTAAAATAGAGACTTAAAGCAACTCAAGATATAAGGAAAAGCTATACGGATGCACGTAGAAAAGAGATGGAATTTAAAGTTGGAGACAAAGTGTGTTTTAGACTTCTCTATGGAAAAGAGTCTTGAGATTTGGTATGAAGAGCAGGCTTAGTCTAAGATACATAGGCTCTTATGAGATCATTGAGAAGATTCGGCCTTTATCCTATAAGCTAGCTTTGCCACTGGAATTATCTAAGATTCACAATGTCTTCTATGTATTGATGTTGAGAAAGTATCAATCTGATCCTTCACACATAGTTCAACCTTCGAAGGTTCAACTACGAGAGGATTTGACTTATGAAGAACAACCAATGGAGATTTTGGATTCAAAGGAAAAGGTTTTGAGAAATAAGATAGTGAAGTTAGTTAAACTCTTATGGAAGAACCATTCTATGGAAGAGGCTGCATGGGAGCCTTTGGAAGCAATGAAGGAGAAGTATCCACACCTTTTTGTGGACTTAGGTAAGAATTTCGAGGACAAAATTCTTTTAGGGGGAGAGTTGTTAGACCCTTAGTTTTTTTCAATTACTTATTCATGTTGTTAATTATTTATTTATTAAATGCTTTATTTATTTTATTTTTATAACTGGGTCCATTAATATAATGAGCATAAGTACTAATTAGAAATTAGAATAGAAAAGTTAGAATCAAATTAGTAAGAGTTAACTAATGAAGGAAATTTTTGGAAGATCACTTAAGGATAAAGATCGTAAGCATTAAAGGAAGAGGTAAAATGGATATTTTATACACATTAAGGGCATAATTGGAAAGAAAAATGTTGTCTTGCATTTTGAAGAAGAATAAAATATGAGTGAGCGGAAGAAGAGAAGAAAAATATAAAGAGAAGAAGAGGAGGAGAGAAAAGAAGAGAAAGCTAAGCTAAGGTTTCAATTTTCCTAGCTTTCAAGAGAGATCTTGAAGAGTTTGAATAACTTGAAGCTAAACAAGTAAGTATAAGCATTAAACCTTCTTTATTTGTTGAATGAAGCATATTTTGTGGTAGTTATAAGTGAAATGAAAGTGAAAATGAAGTTGAATATGTTAGGAAGTTGTTGATGAATGGTATATGTAAATGTTCTCTTTTTGGGTGGTTAATGATCAAAGATAGATCATGATTTATTTGTGAATGATATTGAGTTGAAATGAAGTTGAAAATGAATTAGAAATGATGGTTTAGGTAGAAGATGGGTTTTATGTGAAATTTTGGAATTTAAAAACTAGCAAATGTAGCAAAACATGGTCACTGCATATACTTCTGTGAAAGTTCGCCGCAACCAACCTATGGTTTTGTCGCGACAGAGTTTCCTGCACAGCTTGAACACGCTTTAGTGTTTTAGGTATAACTTATTCTATAGTAATCCAAATGGATTAATTTTTAATTTGGAGTAAACTATAGACATAGGGATACAAATTGTCTAATGAATTCGATTTTTAATTTAGTGTATAAGAATTTCAATTTTAGGATGGAATTTGAGCACAAAATACTATTTCAACATAAGAATAGTCCGAACATGTTTGGGCAATAACTTCTAGATTTCTGAGCCAAATTGAAAGATTTTGGTGTCATTAGAAACTTAAGGAAATGAGAAACATTTTTATAGAAGGAAGTGCTTTGAAATATATTCATTTACCTAATTAAAATGATCATGGAAAATTGACTTGAAGGTTTGTACTTTTGGAAGAGTTTGAATATTTAGAATTTATCTTAGTGAATATGCTTATATGGGTCTTGAAATTGTATTCCTATTGAATGGGAATTTTTTTCATTGATAAAGGGAATCAAAGAAGGTAAGAGGATCAAGAGGAGAGGCATCTTTGAGAAAGGATTAAGCAAGGGTTTTTAAGGTAGGTAATGTCTTTATAGTTATTATGTGATTGGAAAAATTCTTGCTTATGTGTGTGTTTGTGTAAATTGCTTGATTTTTTTCAATTTTTGTGATGATTTGATAATGTATGATGATATGATTAGGTTATACCTTGAAATAGATTATAAACTTTTTTCTAAATGAAAAGAATAAAAGCATATGATGAAATGATTTTGAGCATGTATATGTGCTTTTGCTTAGGCAAGAGTGGAATCATTTTGTTCATCACATGCACGTTGACTAAATCCTTCTTCCGGATGCTCAGTTGTGACATATGAGCTCCAAAAAATAAACTCATTTTGGTCATAGTATAAACTTCAATTTCTCCATTTCATTTCTATGGAACGCTAGATTCGTTTGTTGTGCATTGCATTTGATTTATGAATATGAAGAATAATTGAATGTTGTGCATGGATAGTTGGATATATGATATGTTCTATATGATGAAATGCCTAACTTTGAGTTTTGGAACTAGAATTGAGAGTGCTTGAGTTGCTAGATATATATATACATATGCTTGAATTTGTGGCTAGTTACTGATGGCTATAAATATATCAGCCACTAAGCTTTACAACTTAACCTATTATTTTCACTCCTTAGGTGTAGAACGAGAAGATCGTTGATCCTTGCAAGGTTTCAGAAACTTCAAGATAGTTAGAGAATTTTGTACTAAGTTAGTAACCATTTTGGATAGCTTTATAGACATTTCAAAATTAAGTATCCTTATGTATTTTGTTTAAGTTAGTGATATGTATGATGATATTTAAGTGAAGCTTGTATGAACTCTCTATAGATTTATTAATGAAATAAAGAATTGAAGTTTCTTTTAAATATGTCTATATTTATCTTATGGTTAAGTTTTGATGGCTATAATTGAATTTGTGTATAAGTGCAGAATTTTTGTGCTTGATGTTGGCTTTTTAGGTTTCAGAATTGTAAGTTTCACTGTGATGAAGTAAGATGTTTTCCACGACGAACCTATCAAGAAGGGTGTTTTTATATTGAATCTTGTGACTTCGTCACGGCAAGGTCTGACTTTCGCCACAGGGTATTTAACTCGAAGGGTGCAGTCACTTGTGCTGGAGAGTTCACCACGGAGAAACTAGATGATGGCCGTGGCGAACTTCACCTGAAAGGTGCTAGGAGATCCTCCATAATGTTCACTACAGTGAACATTTGGTTGCCACGGTGAACCCCCCGCTATATACACTGCCAATCATTTTGATGTTTGAACCCTTTCAGCCCTCTCTACCTAATCCTTACTCGAGGGCCCCAAAGGGTCACCTCGGGATTAGGAAATGTGACTAGGGCCCAACAAGGGAGCTTTTTGCATCAGCCACATTCTTAGGTGTGTTTTGCAACTACTAAAAAATAATATTCTTGTATTAGATTTTTAATTTGATTGTTTGAATTGAGTTATTGTTTTTAATTTAATGCAATTTAAGTTTTGTATTTATTTCTAGCCTTAGATGTTAGGATTAGATTATTCCTCTTCGTGGGATCAACACCTCAGGTAGCACGCTAACGAACCATGTGCTTATGAATTATGGATGGTTATTTATTAAAACTTACACACATCAAACTCCCTATCAGTAAGTCGAAATCAAATCCACAGGCAATGTTCAGTTAATTTCCGTAATAAAATTAATTGATTCTAAAAAAATAAAACAAATGGGGGCTTTTGTATTTTAATCAATGTAGAAAATAAAATCAAATGAAACTATCAAAAACAAATTAATGAAAGTAGTAAGAAATGACTAATGTGTCAAATATGGTTATTCTAGGTTCAATCTCGGCCTAAATATGATAAAGCATAATTTATCATCCTAACGTCTTTATAACTCCTTTTAAATTATAAATCTGAGACTAATAGAATGCTCTACTAATCCCAGTTTTCCCTTAGGATGTGTTTAATTAAGACACAATCGTTAATTAAACCTAACTACTAAACAACCTAGGGTACAATCTCTAGATTTAATTTGGCAGCTACATTACGAAGTGTAAAATGATCAATATAGGTAGTACCTCATACGCTCAGGTTATCTAACCAAATTTATATTGTTCCTAATGATTTAAGATCATTAGATCCTACTAACAAACATTAAAAGTAACGATTATGGACTATGATCAATGTTTTAGCAATAGGTTCACAATAGAACAATCAAAATATCATATTAAGAGCATCCATCCTAAAACTTCATTAAATCAACATAAACAACATAACAATTAGAATAGAAATTGCATGTTAATTTGACAAAATGGCTTAATCATGATTTGATGTTCACATCCCCTTAGAACTGGCCCGAAAGCTTATCCCTCTGTCTCTATCCTCATGCTCTCACCATCGGCTTTAACCTCCATTGCCACAATTGGAGCTAAATAAAATGAAAGAATGAAGAGTGAAGAGGAACAATACTTTCGACTCTCTCTTCTCCTAAATGACCTCTTCCCTATTGGACCTATATAAATATAGTGCCCTGAAAAGCAAGTGTACTTATATGTAACATAATTTTCTTCCAGTTACAGTTTTGTAATGAAAATATTTATTATTAATGAAACAAAATATTTTTGATTTATATGTATGACCATTATATATCTAGTCAAAAGGTACCGAGATTCTTTTGTAAGTAATAGATATATACGTAGAGATGTATGGGAAACATGTATATTATTAGAATCTAAATTAATTGATTCACAGTTGAATAATCAAGTTGATCGCTTGGTTATGTATCACAATATTGATTAGTGGTGAACTCATGTGTTTAATTATAATTCTTGATATGATCATAATGGATTTTTATAGTGTATTAATCGAGTGTCTGCATGTTAGAATTATTAATTGAAACATGTATCAAGGAACATTCACTCAAATGAAGAGTTTATAGTGATATCATCACTTTTAGATGTTTTAAGGAGATTTGGTGACTAAACTAGCGCTATTAGATCGATAGACTAGCTACCCATCAAGCCTTAACACCAATGTTACGCCCCATTTCCGAAGCCCAACAATGTATCTGGAGTCATAAAGCGTGAACGGGATTCCTTGGAGGGTTATTTCAATGAACCCTAATTTAATTGCCATCAATCTTTTTCAATCCAACAACATAAGCTACCAATTTTTTTGGAAAGATAGAAAAATTCAATAGGAGTCTATTGCTTCAAGAATAACCTCATTTGGAGGTCGGATGACGAAGTTATGGCTAAAAGAATTCAACATGTTTATGTCCTTATATAATTTATACCTCTCTTGACGCAATTGCCGTAACTTTTCTTACAGATGTAGGATAGAGTTAGTTTTTAGAACAATTGAAAGAGACTTCTAGATCTACAATTGTTGTGAAGACTAAAAAGCAAGATTCTGCTTCGAAAAGGAAATAGAATAGAAGATGATGATATAAACTAAGACAGTCAAACTAAGACGATCAAACTAAGACGGTCAAACTAAGACGATCAAACTAAGACGATCGAACTAAGACGATCCAAAACTAAGACAGTCAAACTAAGGTGGTCAAACTAAGGTGATGAAACTAAGACGATCCAAAACTAAGACGGTCAAACTAAGACGATCCAAAACTAAGATCAATCACCATAGCTGTCAAATAAACATGTCCTATGCAACATCACAACTTGTAAAAATCATACCTTTCCACTACGATATCCAAAACTTACAAACTTTATATCGTTGGAAAGATGAAAAGATCATCTACAACTTATAAAAGACTTTTTTTTCTAGTTCTACCAAGATCATTCCAGATTTTTCCCCAAATTCAGTACACAATTTTACCCCTATGGAAAACTTGAAATATGAAATGTACACTACAAGATAATAAGCACATCCACAATAGAATTACTTCAATACTCAATTCATTTCCAAATCAAAATGAAGTTCACACATAGCTTCCATACATAGCTGTAATTACATATCAACATTACATCAAATTCTTAACCCAAGTTACAAAAATACATTGGATGCTCAATTCTCAATATGCTTAGAAAGTTATTCAAAAGTCTAGCTATTAACTTAGTACAAAAGCTAACTATCTTGGAATTTATCCAATTGCCTTGCAAGGATAACTGATCTTCTCGATCTGCACCTGAGGAGTGGGAAAAATATTGGGTTGAGCTACCAGCTCAGTGGCTAAGATATTTATAGCTATTGTTAACAAGCCACACAATCAAATATATATGTGAATATTCATATTTACAACCATGTCATTTCTTAATCTACATCCATAATTCCAATTCGTAACTCATGTCTCAATACATAATCAATGCATAACATAAAAATGTCATTATAGCTTAACATATCAAAATGAAAATGCACAAACAATTGGCTCGAGGGTTTCGTGGGACAAAATAGAGAAACCGAGGTTTACTCCGTAAACGAAACGAGTCCACTTTCGAATCTCGTAGGCCACAAACGGGCAGCCGGGAGAAGGCTTTATGTTGACGTGCATGTGACTACAAAACAGTTCCTCTCTTGCCCAAACACAATCAAATTCCATGCCTAATTCAACCATTCACAATCTCATATTCTCATGCCTTTTTTTATACAAAATGCCATAACTCAATGCAATGGCATAACATGATCATACACACAATTCAATTATTTTATCACGATGTCATACGTCATAATGCAATTTCAACATCACAACATTTCAAGCAAGTCATTTTAACACACCATACCCACACAAGCCATTTTTCCCATTACACAATAGCTATAAATAAATTACCCACCTTATAACTCTTGAAAATCCAAATTCAATGGTGCCCTTCCTTTTACTCCTGGGTAGGTTCTTGATTTCCTTACATAACCAAAATTCCCATTTAATTCCAATTCCACTGGAAATCCCCCAAATTTCCATAATCATAAAAAAATGGAATTAACACAAATCAAGCTCAAACTTAACTTACCTATAGTCCATATAGGTTAGAAAACCTAAAACCTGACTTAGAAACCCATCTTCTTCCTCCAATCATTCCCAACATAAAAACCCCTTCTTTCTCTAAACTTCTTCATTCATAACACAACAACCCATTTCTTTAATAAAGCAAGAAGAAGATGGTGAACTTACCTTAAAAAGCTTAACTCTTCTCTTCTTTCCACGATTTTCCTCCTCCTTCTTTAGCTTTTGTCAATGTTTCTTCTCCTTGTCTTCTCTCTCTCACATTTTCTTTCTTTTCCTTTCCTCCTTGGTTGCTCACAAATTCTATCCTCTCGTCTTCTAATTGAAGCCTTTTTGTTAGTCTTTCTTCCAAAATTGCCCCTCACTTACTTGCCCTTTCCAATTTTTGCCCCTCCTTTGTCTTTTATGGCTCTACTACTTTAATCCACTTAACATAAGCCTACTAATTATCACTTCAATCCAATTCCAATTTCTAATCCTTCCCTCAATTTTCTAATTAATAACCCAAATCTAAAAAAAATTAAATCATTAAACAAACAAACAAAACGAAAACAAACTATTTCTTTAATCCACTTAACACAAGCCTACTAATTTCTATCACTTCAATCCAATTTCAATTTCTAATCCCTCCCTCAATTTTCTAATTAATGACCCAAATCTGAAAAAGTTAAATAGTTAAACAAACAAACAAAAGAAAAACAAATAACTAGAAAATTAATAAGAAATTAGAAAAAACATCAGGATCTAACAACCAAGATGAGATCTTATGTGTTAATCACCATATAAAGTAAAACGGGAGATCTAGAAGGAAAAACCAACATAAGGGCAAAATTGTAATTTTACCCTTTTAAAATATGGTTTACAATTGGACATGAAATATGTCTTCTCATAATATTTAATAATTCAAGAGTTCAACTAATTGTGTTTAGTTGAATTGCATTTAGTTAATAAGCTAGAATTAATTCTAATGAGATTAAATTAGTTCTATACTTACTAAAGCTTGAATTATCAAAGTCTAATAAGATTCCCCACTTGGCTTCAAGGAAGGTTATCAAGAAAATTAAGAAATATAAATGGAGGTTTTAGAAGCCCATAATTGAATGTTGGGCTTGCACTAATTAATGGTTAATTACAAGCCCAAATGTACATTTAGAAATGGGCTAGAATTTGGTTTAATTTGATTAATTGGATTAATTAAATTAAAACAAAAATTTTTAAGAAAGTAAAGTGCAATTTTGTTTTTCAGTAAGGCTGAATGTGAGTTTAAACAATCGTTAACGCATAAATCCTATCTCAACAACTATTCCAATTTTATACATAGATAAAAATGGAATTACATAGGAAAACAGATCCAAATAGAGGATTGAGGTAGCAACGATGGGAAACATCCTGTTCTAGATGTACTTCGTATAGGTTTCTTCTCCATGTCTCTTTTCCATTGTCTCTTTCTCAATCTCTCAATAAAGTCTTTCTAGGGTTTCGTGATGGTGGCTAATTCAAGAAGGTCCCCTCCTTCTTAGTTTTATTCTTTATATACCTTTTATGTTCTGGGCAACCTTAGAGTTTTTTTGGGTCAAAAAGGTCTAAAAGTTGCTTAAAACTTGACTTTTCTGAGTGTCTATGTGTCTGCCCAATGCATGCCACGAGCATGGCCCTACAGACCATAATTATGGGAAATATTTAAGCCTTCTGTCACAATCGTGGCAAATGGGTCATGATCGTCGACCGTGTCTTCGGTTTTTGTCACGATTATGGCAGGGTTGTCTCTAATGCTTCTGTCACGATCATGGCATATAGGCCATGATCGTGCGGCATTGTTTCAACTCGAATGTCTCCAAAACTTCTCTGTTCTTTGATGTTGGCCTTGAAACACTAATAAACACATCAAGGTACCTCAAAGACATAATAATTAAGCTCATAAACTTATACTAACCCATAAAAACACTTAAATACAATTAATTAACAAACTAATAAAATTATAATCTAAATATATGCTAAATGATTAAGTTAACAATTAAAAGCATATAAAACTAAGCCCCAAAACATGATGCAATTCATAGTTATCAACTTCTCCACCTTTAAATGTTTGCTTGTCCTTAGGCAAACAAAACATCAAAAATAAAGAATTTCACATAACACAAAAAATAGTAATGAGACAGTGGCTTCAACTTTATGAAATAAACTTAAATTTAAACACAATCATTCGAGTTATTTCAAATCATTAACATGTAAACTCCACATCATGGGACTTCGAACTACATATACATATTAATCCAGACTCAAGTGTTATATTGTTTACCCTTTTTCAATTGCACAGATACATTAATAATTCTTTGGTCATTTAGACTTTGTAACTACTCCTAAGTAGGTTTCCATGAAAAGTCAAACTATTACAAGATCGATAGGTTTTTATTTGTAAACAGACAGAACTTAATCTTTTAATGCGGAGGCAAACATTAGTTATGAATGTTGATCTGGTTACTCGAACAAGTCATACCTTTTTTTATTTTATTCATTAAGCTGCTTGGTTAGAATGCCATTATAGCCTTTTGACGTGAAGGCACACATTTGTTATGTGTGTTGATCCGGTTACTCAGCTACATCATGTTCTTAACTAGCTACTAGCTCTATTCATAACCCGAATGCCAACGTAATAGTTATTTATTTAAAATTAATAAACATTTTTTTTTCATTTTCAACCTTGTTGCTTTAGCTAGTCATTTCCATAAAAATACTAGTAAAGCTATTTAAGTCAAAAGGCCTCAAATTATGAATGAATTTGACAATTTAAAGGGTGATAAACTAACACTAAATCCTAATTAAACTGCATATTTAGCCAAAGACCCCAATTCACTAATTTTACGAGCTACTAATTCTTCACAACCTAATAGACTATGTTCAAAATTAGATCAATTCTGATCCATCTAAGCTATTAATACATTCACACAATTCACAAAATTCAACCTAACAAATATCATACAATATGCAAAATCACATTGAAGGCAAAGCTTGTAATCCTCCCCACACTTGAACAACACATTATCCTCAATATGATAAGGGGACAAACAAACACATAAAGAAGGAAGAGACATAAATTAAAGTAAAACAAAATCAAAATCAAAAGTAAAAATAAAAATAAAAATGGGTTTAAATTTAAAAAGAAAGGAGGTTAGAACAAAGTTTATAGTGACGGAGGTGGAGATGGGGTTGGAGGTGGCAATTAAATGAGTGAAGGAATTAGTTATCCCAGTTTAATACAAATTCCTAAAGTTTTATTGAAAACTCAAAACAACTATACTTAAACCTAACAAATTCAGGCAAACTACTAAACACGCTCTTTTATGGTCCTTAGCTTGATCTTGCATCTATGGAGGTGTCTTACTTATTCGAAGAGAAAGAAATCACTTCCTTGTCCTTAGGAATTACTCCTTTGAGATATAGCTTCAAACGATGCTCATTGACCTTAAACGTCTCCTTGTTAGATTTTCCCAATTTGAGGGCTCTATGACTGAGAATTTTAATGATCGTAAATGGTCCACCCCATTTAGGTTTTAACTTCCCTGGAAATATCCTCAACCTTGAATTATATGGTAGAACCTCATCTCCTAATTTAAATTCCTTTCTCTTAAGATGAACATCGTGCCATTTTTTTACCTTTTCCTTATAGAGTTTGGCATTTTCGTATGCATTATAACAAAACTATTCAAGTTCGTCCAGTTGGAAAAGTCTTTTTTCACCTGCTTGTTTCTAATCAAAATTTAATGCTTTAATCGCCTTGTATGCTTGATGTTCTAATTCAACAAGCAAGTGACAAGCATACACGAGCCTACAAAGAGTTGTTTTGATAGGTGGTTTGAAAGCTATCTTATAGGCCCATAAGGCATTGTCTAGTTGATCGGCTCTCTTTTGATCTTTAGATTAATCCCTTGGAAATTGAATCAAAAATTTAATTCCAATGATTGCAATATAGGATGCAACCTTGGGTCGTCTCACTTAATCAAAACCTAGTGCAAATGGTCTAAGCTAGCCTAATTGTCGAAAATGCAAATTAAGTTGATAAAAGGGGGTTTAGATCGTTGGTAAAAATTAAGAAAATTGAACTAAATTAAAGGAAAATGTATAAAAAGGTATTTTTTTGGGAAGTGAAAAGTGAAAAACTCAAACAATGATCAAATATGATATAATCCTCTTAAAAATGAGCTTTGGCTATCATGGTTCAAAAAAAATCTTTTAGGAGAGAATTTCACTAAGTTTTCGAATGATAAACCTTAAAGAACTCTTTAAGTCCAAGGTTTTAAGAAATGAATGAACTCCATTTCTTAAAACCTTGTTAAATGAATCTTATTGTGTATTAATGGATGAGCTAATGCAAGTGGTCAATGTTGATCAAGCTTAATCTCAATATCAAACACAACTACACAGATAAAAGAGAGTTAACACAATCACCAGAAAAATATATATGAAACTTCATATATTAAGCATCAAAGTTCTACATAAGCAAATCCATAACACAAGCATTGTTCAACACTTGATTAAACTTTAATCAAGCTAATCTAACTACACGGCCATAAACCCTAACTCAGAAGTTTACAACTATGCAGTTAAACTTGACAATGTAAAATGACTCCCCTTTGAAGCCCATTGAACTCTAGCCATCGCTACATCTTCAAGAGGAAGGAAAAAGCCTAGCCACACATTGCAACTGGAAACCTCACAACTAAGAATGAACCCGAGCTAACCATGGTGGATGTTGGCGGTGAAAAATGGAAGAGAAAAGATATGGGACAAGTCCCTCCGGGAACTCCGAAGGGAACTGTGGGTGTTAAGACAGTGAAGTGTGTTGCGTCTCTTCTCCTCCCCTTCTCCTGATGGAATATTCATATATATATATATATGTCGGCTCTCTCCAACTTATCCAAAAATAGGTTTCTTCTTAAAACAGGTTGCTGGGTCGTGTTGTACAATATGTGAATTTTCTAAAAAAATGGTTCGGTTTTTTGACATTTTACCGTGGCGACAGACAAGCTCACCACGGTGTTGCTTGTTTTCTAGATCCTTCGCCGCGGTGAGAGAATTAATCTTCACCACAGTGAACTTTTCTCAAAAGCTTGGCTTGGATTCCTCATTCTTCACCACGACGACAAATGGGCTCGCCATGGCAAACTTTTCCTGAAGGCTATTATCTCCTGTTGACTTCAGTTCACAGGTTGACTCCCTTCTCTTTAAGGATCCTACAATCAAAAATAGCAATTTGCAGTATCAATTGTTCTTAGAAAACTTGAGAAATGCAATCAATACCAATTGTGAAGATTTTTACTATCAAATTGCATCAAATAAAAATACACATTCAATGATTAATTTAAGCACAAAATCAAGAATTAGGAGTCAAAAAGTACATTAAAGGCCATGAAATTGTTACCAATTTAGATAATAAACGTGGGCTCAATCAAATTCTCCCACACTTAGACCTTTGTTCTCCTGGTCAAAGTTTATAAGTGTCAAAGAGACACAAGTATAAAAGAAAATTTCTTACCATGCTTAAAACAGTAATAGGAAATTGGCAAAAATAACTTTCTCAGAGATCAACCAAAGCAGACTAAAAGAGTGCCAAGAAAGTTAACACTATAAGAGTTTAATCCAAGTGATTGAGTAAAAGAGATTTCACTCAAGGTAAAGTGTTTGCTCTCATCTCACTTGTGGTTAGGGATATTTTCACTCCAAAATCTGCTTAGTCCATTCTCTACTATAAGCTTGTGACAGTCCTACTTCTCCACTACAAGATCTATAATTTTGAAAGTCAAGAGGACATTTTAGGGTTGTAAAGCACGGAAGGCTAGATAAAATGGATGGAATGGACGAAGGAAGAAAAAGTATGAGTACATGCATTACAATTATAAAATAGATGTCAACAGTAAGACAATATTTACACAAATGATAAGCTCGCTCATTTCTTTTTCTTTTTAAGAACATAAATATAACCCATACATATAAAAATATATTTGTTGCTACTTTTTTTGTTCTTTTTTTTGTTCTTTTATTCTTTTTCTTAGAACGAATATGTAGAACACCTCTTTTTTTTAGATAACTAGAAGAAAATACAAAATAACGTATTGACACCATGTAAAGATGTGTGCATGTACTAAAAAATTATGGCTCAAATGGCTAGCAATGGATAGGTGTTTATGGGGATTATGTTTGGGTCATCAAGGTTTTGAAAGAATGCCTCTATCATGTTAACAAAATTCTAGTTCATCAAGCTTTGATTAAGAATTGAAACAAGTTCTAGAGAGATATGAAATAAGCAGATACACACAAAAATTGAAAATTTCAGGCCCAAATATCCTTCTAACAAGGTTAATATATTAATGAACAATCTCAAGGTTTAAAAACATAAAGTGCTACTTTGTCAGCATACCCTCGCTTATTTTGTGTTGAAAACATTGAAAATGAAACTAGCCAAAATCGACTATCATTTAAAGAATGGGATGTATTTTCAAAAACATAAGGATCACGTTGAAACTTATAATATCTTTGAGATATAAGAGTGAGAAGAATCTAATCAGGGAGATTTCTTGAATTGAGGGAAATTTTTTAAAAGAAATTGGTTCTGCAACAGTGTGGCGTCGCGGCAAAAAATTAGTTTGCCGCGATGAACTTGTCAAGTGCAATCATTGCTGCAGTGAAGAATGAAGTTCGCCACGGCAAAAAATGTTCATTTGGCCAAGGCGAAGGAACAGTATGTCGCAGCGAAAAATGGCAGAAATGCAATTTTACAGTCACCAAGTAAAAATTTTTAACATTAAGCACAATTGACTTGCACAAACATTTAAATGGCCGAAAATGATGCACATGCATAACAAGAATTGCAAATTGAAACATCCCCTACACTTAAACATCATATTGTCCTCAATGTGAAGAACAATGAACATAAATACGCAATAAAGGGGACAAACTGCAACCCAAGCAACCTCATCAAATTCCCCAACATTGAAGATGTAGTAGGCAACAAATCAAAAACACCGTGGGGATTATTGAATTGAAACTACTAATTAAACTAAAAACTAAACTACTTTCCTACTGGGGTAGTTTCTCCCCCACACTTACTTAGCAAACTAATGCTCCAAAATATATCATAAGTAGTCACAGGGCAAAAGTAAGTAAAAAGTGAAGGAAAGAAACAACCTGGGAGTTATGGAGGTTTCTGATTCTCCCGATAAACCTTCGATAGATGGCCATGTTTTGGCAAAACAACTTCATCCATTGCCATGTCAGTGTCATCCTCCAATATGCCAGATTCACCTAAAATGTTTGTCATGGTGAAAATAAGAGTTAGCCTCAGCAAACTTTCATAGAAGGTGTAATTTGTAAAATGTCAACGATCAAAATTAAAGGAAAGTAATATGCAAAATAAGAACTTATATTAGCAACAAGTATGAAGCCAAACTATCTTGAATGTAGTCTAAACAAAGGTTCCTAACCTCACTTAGTAGTAAAAATGATAAAAGCTAACTTAGAGAACCAATTGCTTGGTTCCCTAGTAATGACGCCATTTTTGATCCGCTCTTGTTTGATCTTTAGATTAATCCCTTAGAAACCGAATCAAAAATTTAATTCCAAGGATTGCAATATAGGATGCAACCTTAGGTAGTCTCACTTAATCGAAACCTAGAGTAAATGGTCTAAGCTAGCCTAATTGTCGAAAATGCAAACTAAGTTGATAAAAAGGGGGTTTGGATCATTGGTAAAAATTAAGAAAACTGAACTAAATGAAAGAAAAATGTATAAAAAGATATTTTGGGATTTTTTTTGGAAGTGAAAAGTGAAAAACTCAAACAATGATCAAATATGATAAAATGCTCTTGAAAATGAGCTTTGGCTATCATGGTTCAACACAAGTCTTTCGTGAGAGAATTTCACTAAGTTTTCGAATGATAATCCTTAAAGAACTCTTTAAGTCCAAGGTTTTAATCAATGAACTCCATTTCTTAAAACCTTGTTAAATGCATCTTAGTGTGTATTAATGGATGAGCTAATGCAAGTGGTCAATGTGGATCAAGCTTAGTCTCAATATCAAACATAACTAGGCAGATAAAATAGAGTTAACGCAATCACCACAAAGACATATATGAAACTTCATCTATTAAGCATCAAAGTTCTACATAAGCAAATCTGTAACATAAGCATTGTTCAACACTTGATTAAACTCTAATCAAGCTAATCTAACTACATGGAGATAAACCCTAACTCAGAAGTTTATAACTATGCAGTTAAACTTGACAATGTAAAATAACTCCCCTTTGAAGCCCATTGAACTCTAGCCATCGCTACATCTTCAAAAAGAGGGAAAACACCTAGCCACACATTGCAACTAGAAACCTCACAACTAGGAATGAACCCGAGCTAACTGTAGTGGGTGTTGGCGCTGAAAAATGGAAGAGAAAAGATATGAGACAAGTCCCTCCGGGAACCTTAAAGGGAACCGTGGGTGTTAAGGCAGTGCAGTGTGTTGTGTCTCTTCTCCTCCCCTTCTCCTGATGGAATATTCATGTATATATTTGTTAGCTCTCTCCAACTTATCCAAAAATAGGTTTCTTCTTAAAACGAGTTACTGGGTCGAGTTATCCAATATGTGAAATTTCCAAAAAAATGGTTCGGGTCTTTGACATTTTATCGAGACGACAGACAAGCTCGCCGTAGCGTTGCGTGTTTTCTATAACCTTCCCAACAAGAGAATTAATCTTCGCCACGGTGAACTTTTCTCGAAAGCTCAGCCTGGATTCCTCATTCTTCACCGCGGCAACAGATGGGCTCACTGTGGTGAACTTTTCCCAAAGGCTATTATCACCTTTTGACTTCAGTTCACACGTTGACTCCCTTCTCCTTAAAGATCCTACAATCAAAAATAGCAATTTGTAGTATCAATTGTTCTTAGAAAACTTAAGAAATCCAATTAATACCAATTGTGACGATTTTTACTATCAAATTGCATAAAACAAATATGCACATTCGAGGATTAATTTAAGCACTAAATTAAGAATTAAGAGTCAAAAAGTATAGTAAAGGCCATGAATGCAATATCCCACTACCATAAGGCGAATACCCAAATACTCAAAGGACATTTAAGTACATACATTATGATAATGGTATGTCGGAGCAAAAACAAATCCAACTTACACATGACATCATCGAACATACTCCATAGTCTCTAAATTTTAAAAACCATTCATTCGAATGATTCATAAAGCTTACACTATTTCCACCAATTACAAAACCTTATACAAATTCTAGCAAAACTACAAAAATAATGCTAAAGCAATTCTAGTGTCAACTGACAGACCTCTGAGCAATTTTTCCGTCCAAAAGATTCCTCAAATCATGACTAAGGAACTTCCTGTCTCATACCTGAAAAGTCACATTGCAATTTTTTATGAGTTTTGCAAACTAAATGAGTGAACTATCATTGATGAATTCATCGGATCATATGCACACATCACATAACACACAAATATTCATTCCAACATACATTTAATACTAAAAAACTCATATAATATGGTATAACATTTAGTCGTTGCAAAACATTTCATATATAGAAAAATACAAACATATGAGAATTACATTCGTTCTTATTGTTATGATTGAGTGCCTATCACATACTTATACAAATACTGGCCCATAGGGCTCAACTAGAATAGAATCACGGAGCATAGCTCTACGTGCACACACGTATATCACGGAGCAAAGATCTACGTAAAAGCACTTCATACAGGCAACTCAAGTCACAAAGCCTTTATCTGAGCATGCATTTTTATGAAATGCGTCAAAACTAAATATAGCATATAAAGGAAACACATATGATGCTCAAACAAAACTCATAATCATCGGACCTAAGTCCGGCATTCAACTTTCGTTGATAATTACCATAACATTTAGAAATTCATAGCAATCAAAGCCGCAATCAAAGCACTTCCAATGCATTCCAAAATATTAATCTCCTTGTACAATTAAAGTCTGAAATTTATAAACAAATTGTAAACAGTCTAATAATATTGGAAGTGAAAACAAATCAATGCAAATCAATCCTAGGAATTCATCTAGGTTGACTCATAGTACACTCCACTAAGCTATTGCCTGGAAGGTCCGACAATGTCCAACTAGCGTCCAATGTGATCCTCTAAAATATACAAAATATAGTCATAAATATTGCATTTTTGCACAAATGCACAAATGTTCTTTTATGCATATTAATGTATAGAAAGTATGCACAACGCATGTTCAATGACAATTTTGGGGTATAATGTTACGATCCTTATCAATAAATCATTCAGATATCAAAGCCCTCATTAATACCATGTATATTTATAATTGTATTGAAACAAAACAATGCCGAACAATTTCATAACTTCATTGACCACTTCAGATTTTTCCTCTAATACACATTCGTGTCAACTTTACATACTAAATTTGATAAGGTAAATGACCAAATTAGGCAAAACTTCCTTCTATAAAGTTGTTCTCCAATTCCTCAAATTTATATTGACACCAAAATCATTTAATTTGGTTCAGTATACAAAAAGATATACTCAAAATATTTTAGACTATTCTTAAGCTTCAGCAGAATTCTTACCTCAACTTCCAACCAAAATATTTTTAGCCCACTGTCTCTATTTTACGCCAAATCATCCCATTTGTATAACTATAGAGAAAGTTATGGTCAAAATACGAAAGTATGTTCGAACTGTAAAGGATGAGACTTCGCCGTGGTGAGAACAAAAGAGATGGCTGCGACGAACCTTCTAAACATCAAATTTTTTTCGGGAGTTTTGCAAAGATCACCGCGACGAACTCAAGAGTTTTGTCACAGCCAACTAAAAAGAGTCAATCGTGGCAAACCAAAGTTGTCCGCGGTGAACTAAAAAGAATTGTCCGCAGCAAACCAAAGTTGTCTGTGCAAACTAAAAAGAATTGGCCGCGGCGAGTCGAAGTTGGTCGCGGCGAAGACTCGCCTTCCCCACTTTCTATATTTTAAAATTAGATTTTACACTTACTCGCACTAATATAATTTCTCATTTCTCTCCATTCTTCATGTTCCTCATGTCTGTTATGCGTTTTCTATACCCAAAACAATCTCTAAAAAAATCAGAATCAACTTTATCATAAGAATACCAAAAATTCGAACCCTATATGTTCTTCCTCTCTCTACTGTAAATTTTTCCCAAGTAAATTCTCACACCAATCAACTATAATATTCACTCAAAACATTTCTTCTAACTCATTTTTTAGCTTATCAACACATACACAATTCAAAAAATCGAAGACTCACGCTTAACCATCTAACTTCATTTCTACTGATAAACAATAGACACAATGTAAGCACGTATCATTTTTGTTTTCTCAAAACTAGGGCAGAGTATATACATATTTTCCAATCTAAAGTCCATTCAACAAAGTGTTAAACAATTCCTAATTCTCAAATCAATCGTCTAATTTATTCAACTTCGAAACCTCAAATCTGTAACTCATGCATGCATGTATATTCTTACACCATAAACTATCATCAAATTACTTACTTGTTTCAGCTTTTATTTCCAGCAATGAATCCAACGTACAGAGAACATCATAGTTTCTTAATCGGTGAAGAAGAACAATGAAGAACATAAGTTACAAAGACAAATCCTAACACATAACATCAGACTACGTGTATAACATGCATGTCCTTCACGTGTCTTTACACTTTCAAGCCATTTGTCACAACTAGGTCACCATTTGTCATTTGCCTATTGGTGCCATGTGTCACTCTATCATTGGTCCATAATATCCCGAATTTTTTGAAGGTTTCTAAAATTCACCAAAAATTCCGAAATAATAATATGGCTCTCCAAATAAATTTTTGGCTAAAAAATAATTCATCAAATTTCCAAAATATCCTAAATAATACCAAAATTGTGAAAACACAATTTAATTATATTTACTAACTCAATTATAAAATGTCAAAGAATGCATTTACAATCATATGAATGTGCAAAAATGTGTGTGTCACAATTAATTTATGCATGATGTGCATTTTCCTAATTTGTCAGAAATTTCTCAAAATTCACAATTCTAGCTCTAACATGGGTAACGGGATGTTACAACTCTCCTCTCCTAACAAAAATTTCATCCTCGAAATTCTTACCTGAAGGATCAAATAGTTAGGGGTGTTGATTCCTTATGTGCTCCTCCGTTTCCCATGTGTCTTCTTCACTCGAATGATTCTTCCAAAGGACATTTACCATTAGGATCACTCGATTCCTCAGTTGCTTATTCTAAAACCCTATTATCTTCACAGGTTCCTCAACATAACTCAGATTACTAGAGAATTCAATCTCCTAAGTCGGTATAACATGAGTTGGATCCGATCGATATCGCCTAAGCATATTCATATGGAACACATTATGTATCTGAGTCATTTCCGAAGGTAAGGCTAACTTATAAGCCAATCGTCCAATTCTTTCAATTATCTCATATGGACCAATATACCTCCTCACTTAACTTCCCCTTCTTGTGAAATCTCAGTACACCTGGCCAAGGTGATACTCTCAAAAATACCTTGTCACCAACCTGATACTCCATATCTCACCTATGTTGATCCACATAGCTTTTCTGTCTATCTTGTGCCATTTTAGTTCTGCTACAGATCAATTTCACCTTATCAACTGTATCCTAAATAAACTCTGGGCCTTCGACAATTCGTAGACCCTCTTCATCCCAATATAAAGGCGAATGACACTTCTTGCCATACAACGCCTCGTATGGAGCAATGCCAATACTGTTGTGATTCTGATTATTGTAGGCAAATTCAATCAAAGTTATATATTTATCCTATACTCCTTGAAACTCCAAAACACAAGCTCTGAGCATATCCTCGACAGTTTTGATCATTCTCTCACTCTGACCATCTGTCTGAGGATGAAAGGTTATACTGAAATTCAGCTTAGTACCTAAGGCTGTCTGTAGGCCACCCCAAAATCTCGAGGTAAATCTAGGATCCTTGTCTGATACTATGGACACTGGAACCCCATGTAACCTCACAACTTCATCCACATATCGCCGAGCTAACTGATCAAATGAATAATTCTCCCTCACTGGTAACAAATGAGCCGATTTGGTCAGTTTATCCACAATGACCCAAATGGGATCACGTTGCCTCGGAGACCTAGGCAAACCCATAATGAAATCCATCGTGATTCGTTCCCATTTCCACTCCAAAATAGGTAATAAATATAATTTCCCTACCGGAGCTTGATGCTTAGCCTTGACCTGCTGACAAATTATGCACTTAGAAATGAATTCTACCACTTGGTTTTTCATACCAGGCCACCAGTAATGCTATTTCAGCGTGTTATACATCTTGATAGTACAAGGGATGCATAGCATAAGCTACTAAATGTGCTTCCTCTAAAATCTCTTTCCTCATATTATCGACATTTGGCACACATAATCTTTTCTTTAACCCCAAGGTATTACCTCTCACTTCAAACTCAGAATTTGGATTCACTTTTAACTTCTCAATTATCTTCACTAAACCTGGATCTCTGCTCTAAGCCTCTTTAATTCGTTCGACCAAAACAGGTCTCAACTTCAAGGTAGCTATCAATTTATCATTCGGCTCTAAATTCAAATCAAGATTTAGTGTTCTCAACTGAACTAGGCTAGGTAACCTCGATAACTGCACTTGTGCGACATTGCTATATGATTTCCTACTCAATGCATCAGCTACAACATTAGCTTTGCCAGGATGATACTCAATTGTAAAATCGTAATCTTTTAACAATTCTAACCATCTTCTCTGTCTCATATTTAACTCCTTTTATTTCAACAGATATTTCAAACTTTTGTAATCAATAAACACCTTAAATGTCTCTCCATAAAGATAGTGTCTCCAAATTTTCAAAGCAAATACTACTGCAGCAAGTTCCAGATCATGAACTGGATAATTAAATTCATGAAACCTCAACTGTCTCGATGCATATGCTATTACTTTACCAGCTGCATTAGTACACATCCTAAACCCTGATGTGATGCATCGCTGTACACAGCAAACCTTTAGAACCAGATGGAATAGTTATCACTGGTGTCGTAGTTAACCGATGCTTAAGCTCCTCAAAATTCCTCTGGTAATTGTCACTCCATCTGGAAGGCACGTTATTTCTCAGAATTTTTGTCAAAGGAGCCGAAATCAGTGAAAACACCTTGAAAAACCTTCTGTAATACCTAGCTAATCTAAGAAAACTCCGAATCTCAGACACATTCGTTAGAGCCTCCCACTTCATTACTGCTTTAATTTTCTTTTGGTCCACCTGAATGCCTTGTCCAAACACCATGTGACCCAAAAATACTACTTAATCAAGACAAAATTCACACTTGGTGAACTTGGCATATAGCTGTTTTTCTCTTATTGTCTGAAGAACCAGTCTCAGATGTGTCACATGATCTTCGCTACTCTTTGAGTACACCAAAATGTCATCAATAAAGGCAATCACAAAAAGATCTAAGTAAGGTTGAAATACCTTATTCATCATTGCCATAAATACTGCCAGAGCATTAGTCAAAGCAAATGGCATTACCAAGAACTCGAAGTGCCTATATCTGGTTCTAAATGCACTCTTGGGAACATCCGCCTTAGCTATCTTCAGCTGGTAATATCCCAATCTCAAATCTAACTTTGTGAACACCTGAGCTCCTTATAACTGATCAAACAAATCATCAATCCTCGATAGTGGATATTTATTCTTAACTGTTATCCGATTCAACTACCGGTAGTCAACGCACCATCTCAGGGTTCCATCTTTCTTCTTCACAAACAATACCGGAGCTCCCCAAGGTGACATACTAGGCCTGATGAACCCCTTATCTAACAACTCTTGTAACTGAGTTTTCAATTCCTTCAGTTCAACAGGTGCCATCTTATATGGAGGAATTGATATAGGAGCGGTACCTGGAATGATGTCAATAGTGAACTTCGTCTCCTTATCTGGGGGTAATCCCGATAGTTCAGTCGAAAACACATTCGAAAATTCTCTAACGACTGGAATATCCCGAATGGTTTGTTCGTTTCGAGTATCCACCACGTGGCCCAAATAAGCCTCACATCTACCTCGGATCAATCTTAAATCACTCAGAAATGAAATTAGTAGGGCTGGCACTGCCAAACTAACTCCTCGAAACACCACCCTCGGCTGATTAGGGGATTCAAACACTACCTCCTTCGTATAACAATTCATCACTGCCCTATAAGTAGTGAGCCAATCCATGCCTAAGATGAGGTCTATCTCTCTCAACTGCAATATGATCAAATCAGCTTCTAATTCCGCCTGATCAATCTGAATTATACACCTCTTGCATACTTCACTAATCACTGTTGTGCTACCCACTAGAGTGATCAATACTAACCCACATTTTAGTATCTCTCGCTCACAATGCAATCTAGACGCCAGATGCGGGGTGATGAATGAATGGGTAGATCCTGGATCTCCTAGTGCATATGCCTCAAAATTAAAAACATT
>JANSVA010203038.1:0-27482 GCA_025504915.1 Erythroxylum reticulatum
GATACAACTTTTACATCGAAGGTAAGATTTGAGGGGGAATATATAATAAAACGGAGTAGGAGTGAATGTATTACACCTACAAAAAGAGCAAAACCTCGACTGACATAAAGAACATCAACAAAAGAGGAGACTGAGAAATTATATGATGTATCAATCAAAACTAAGACGATTCCACAGGAATAGGAAAGTTGGGTTAAACAATCAGCACAACAAGTGTCTTTGAAGAGAAAGATAGAGCCGCTTCATTCAGAAAGATCTAAATAGTCAAGAAGGTTACCAAGACTATGGACTTTACATCAAGAAGAAGAAAAGAAACAGAAAGTTCTTACCCTTGGTGAAAATTCTAAAAAAACAGAGATAACACATCAAGCTAGTAGATCAATTGTCTCAATTTTGCAAAGTCAATAAGCAAAATCATCTAGAGAGATAGAGATAAAGAGAAAGCTAGTATTTGAGAAGAAGAAACCTCAACAACAACTTTCTTCTAAACTGGAAGAAGAACAAAAGAAGTAGAAGCCTAGTATGAAGAAGGTTTCTTTATCTAAAGTTCAAAAGAAGGCAAAAATAGTGGCACATTAATTGGAACCTAATAATCCTGCTCAACCAATCAATAAAAAAGATTTGAGAATGTATATTATAGAAGAACCAATAATTGTTCGAAGCAGAAGTTCAATTATTATCAGAGAACCTTCGAAAAAGTCAGTCAGGGTACTAGTTGAACCTATATCAATTAATGATCAAATGATACATCTTCTAAGCCATGAAGAACAAAGATTATATGATATTCTGTGAGATGAGAAGGCATAATCATATCCATTAAAGATTTTAAAGGATCGGTATACAATCTATCCAATCAAGAGCAGAACCTGGACAAAAATTATGCTAGACATACAACCAAGATGCTCAAACCTTGTGAGAAACAAAGAAAAAAGGAAAAAGAAGATGATTCCTAAAGGAAATATAGATGATCTTTCACAAGAGCAAATTCAAGTAGCGGTGAAGAACATAGATGATGCATGCAATGTAGCTCAACCTGGAGGTATCTATGTTTCACACCACATTTCGAAAGCATCAGAAAGTAAATTTGGAATTTCAATCACAGATGAAAACTTCGTGGTAGTTGGGAAAGTGCAAGAAGGATAGTACAAAAGTATCATGGTTGAAGGTATCAATTACAATTTAGAAACCTTTATGCATTTGGTCATGCATTTCAGACCTTTAGGTTTCATACCTTCAGTTAAGGATTTGTTACATCTTCTTGGGTAACCAATTTTGAAACTACCTAGACCTGATGATCTTGATCTTTTAGAAGGAAATCAAACCTTTAGACCTCCCACAATCAAAATCATAAATTTATACATTTTACCTTCAGAACCATCTATTGTTGAAAACCTCCATCCACCTAGTGAAATACAATAAGATTCTACTATTAATTCGGAGTTCTTAAAGCATTTCATGAATTAGAAGGAAGTCAATCACAAACAGAAGGACATACAGGAAGCTTTAGCAAAAGAAATTGAGGAAATTCATACTAAATTTAATGACTTGAGTGACTCAGTGGGTGATCTTTATGAGGAAGTAGCATATCTACGGGTTACTATTGAACAAGACCTCAAGATGATCCACACTGACATGAAACATATGTTTTCTAAAATTATGAAGCGTCTTCATTAACTTTTTTTTGTTAATAACAAATAGGGGGAGAAGAGAAGAAAATAGCAAGAAGAGAATATAGAAATTTTTTGTATGTCATATATGCATTTCTTATGCATATATTTTTCTTGTCTCATTACTCGTCTGAATATTATTTGTCTATTCATCTGAATATCATCTTATCTTTCCAAAATTATCATTATTTGTTATCATCAAAAAGGGGGAGATTGTTAAGTCAAGTAGACTTCATTTCTATTAGTTTTGGTGACAATCAAATAATAATAATCTTAGAAGTATATGAACTATTTTGATAATTTTTTTAAGTGTGCAGAAAAATGTTAGTAACACTTAGTCATCCCAGACGATACATCAGCAACAGACGATACACGTCATAACAGACGAAGTGAAAATAACAGACGAAGCGGAAATAATAGACGAAGAGCAAACAACAGACAAAGAACAATCAACAAACAAAGTGACAATATTAGACGATACAAAAAGGAAGATACTCTAGGACGTCAGATAGTTAGTTAGTTGGAGTTAGTTATAGAATTCAACTAAATAACAATATCTTAAAGATTTAAGGAGTAGTTTTCAAGAAGACAGTGGAGACTTAGGCTATAAATACTAGTCTTAGTCGAAGATTAAAATAATTTTTTGCTTACAAGAGAGAAAACTGTGATTGTACAATACTTAGAAAAAATTTTGTATTCAAAGTGCGAAACAAGAGAGCGAATCCTACTGTAACGTAAAACTCAAGATATCTTTCTTAGAGAGAGAAAGAAAAGGCTATAGCCTAGAGAGGCTAAGATATCAGAAAGAATATTTTGTCAAAGAGACCCGAAGAGGCTCTTGAAAGGAAGAAAGAGTACTTGTAAAAGTTGAAAAGTATAGTGAAATCTCAGACAAACTCTGAGGACTAAATGTAGCCCAAGGTTTGGGGTTAACCAGTATAAAATCGCGTCGTCTATTCTCTAACTCTCATACTTTAATTTTCTTGTTGTTAGATAGGTAGATAAAATTACTTGCGATTTCAATACTTATCAATTCTTAGTAAAGTATTTTTAGTATTCATTTGTTAGTTGTAAAGATATTCAAGAAATCTCAAAAGATTAACAATTTTGAAAAGATTACACAATTCAACCCCCTTCTTGTGTATTTGTATACTTTACGTGATTCCTATATTAACAAGTGATTTACTTCACTCCCCACACTTAAACAACACATTATCCTTAATGTGAGAAGGGTACATAGACACACCAGGGGAAATAAAACATAATAAACAAAAACATAAGAAGAAAAATAATATCAAAAATGAAAAGAAAAAGGTTAGAACACAAACTCATCAGGGTGACTGAGGTGGTGATATGTCATAGGTGGAGACCAAATGTGCTTGACACAAAGCTGGGAGAGAGTAAGAGAATTAGTAGGAAAATGCTCTGAATCATTGATATTTATTTGTGGAAATGAAACAGCTTTAATTGTATAACAAATTAAATCTACCCTAAACATGCTAACTTATGGTCATTAACTTTACCTTGTATCATTGGAAACTGAGTCAGAATCAATTATAAGTGGTTTGCTTTTACCCTTTTTGTTCAACATCAGTTTTGCAGCCTATAGGTAAGCTAAAAATTACATAATGATCAGAAGGACAATAATGATAAAATTATGAAAACCAATTAAGGTCAGTAATGTCCTTTTTCTGAGTGAATTGTCAACAAAACAAGGAATAACAAAACTTCCTAAATCTTCCATAGAATCTAGCAGTTTTCACAGTAAGAGGGTGAGTTGTTCTCTTTTTAGTTCTTCCTCATTCACCCTCATCTTCTCTTCTTCTCTAGCTTCTTGAACAGAGACTTCCATAGCTTCTTCAAGCTTGATGTCCATTATCAACTGTTCTTTTCCCTTTTGTCCCTTCAAAGATTCGAGCACATCAATTTTTCTCTATGAGTCGCCCTCCTCTGGATTCCTTAATACATCATTCATGTTGAATGTCACTCGGTCATCACTAATCCAAATGATGAGGTTCTCTTCATGGGCACCTATCCAAGTTTTCTCGATGTTCAAGCATGGTATACTAAGATCTAAGTAATAATAGGGAGAGTTGTCATTCGTTTCTTCATCCTGTTTCCACATCTCTTGGTCTTCTACAAGATAAGGTTCAGCTTAGTCTTCCACTCGTTCTTCTTGTTCTTCTCCATTTCTAAGTGTAATAGCCTGATATTGCTCTCGTTAATATAATTCGATACTGCTCAAAGAGTCTTCCGCATTTCTCCTGCAAATTTCACAAGAAATATGTCTCATTTAAATCTCCAAGTTGTGAATAGAAGAGGTGGGATCTTTCATTATTCGATCAAAATGCTCTTCCAATCCCTTCTGGATCTCTTCCATATCTGTTAGCTTATTTATGATTTTGTCCAATTTGGAATCCGATGAACTGGACTGATTTAGCTAAAGTCCTGATAGGTCTTGATGTCCTATGTGAGTACTTACATTATTAGACCAATAAAAATCTGGGTAGTTTTGCCACAATGAAGTGTACGTATTCATATAAGGATGATGATTTTCCTAACTATATTGGTCCTCATTGAAATCTGCAAGAGTCCTTTGCTCCCTATAATATACATCCTCTATGATCATCTTTTTTCTTCTTAGCATTCAAACCTTAAGATTTCCCATTGTTGTATGATGATATCCAATTGATGTGTTGTCTACTTTATGCCCAGTTTTTTTCACAAAAGATGGTAAAGCCTTAGAATACAAAAATTAAACTAATCGCCTCCCCAGCAACAACGCTAAAAACTTGATTGGGATGTTTAATGTGTGTAAGTTTTAATAAATACCCTCGATAATCCACAAGTGCACGATTAGTTCGCGTAGTACCTAATGTTTCGATCCCATGAAGAGGGATAATCTAATAAAAAAATCTAAGGCCAAAATAAATTGTAGAAATTCAAAATATAATGAAACTAAAACAAGAATTCAATTTACTCAATCAAATCAAATAAAGAATCAATCAAGAAAAAATCAATAATCCAACAATTGCAACATACACCCAAGAATCAACATAAAGAACTACCAATTGAGAAAAAGGGAATTTACCAATCCTTAACTCTATCCTAACTAATTATGATTTACTAAATTATTGGTTCTAGACAATCCTAGGGTTGATTACTCTATCTCAAGTTATAACCATCAACCTTAAATCATAAACCCTAACCAAATTAAGGAAGTTACAATTTCTCAATTAACAACCTATCCAAAATTTTAATTAGATTTAAAGTTGTCCAATAAACTATCAGGAACCTATGCAAGATCTATCTTCACACAATTGTCGATTTAATTTAATTGCTATTCTATTAAATCACCTAACTCTCGTTAGCCTAATTTAATTATTTTTTATTTGATTCATCCTTTCAGTTTATCACTGAATTATGCAATCACATAATTTAATCACAATAAATCCAATAAACATAAAAATAATTATATTTCACTAAATTAAAAATAAAACTCCAAAGATGAGTTCAGAACATCCTCAATATTTAGATCCTGTCATCATTATTCAATCCAAATCTATACATTGATAAAAATAAAAATAAATAGGAAATATAATCAAAATGGAGGATAGGAGCCAACGACGTTGGAAAACCTCCTGATCTGGAAAGTATGTCGAGTCAGCTTCTTCTCCACTTCTCTCTTCCTTTCTCTCTTTCTCAATCTCTCAGTGAATTCTCTCTAGGGTTTCTTCAAGGTGTTGATGTCACAAGCTCCCTTCTTCTCCTTTATCTTGTTCTTTAAATACCTTTTGTGTTCTAAGCATCCCTAGGGTTTTTTGGGGTCTAAAAGGTTCGAAAATCCCTCAAAACTTGACGTTTTGAGTGTCTATTCATCTATCAAGTGTAGGCCACGATCGTAGGCCACATCTAAGCCTTCTTTCATGATTGTGGCAAGCAGGCCACAATTGTGGGCCATGTCTTAGACTTCTATCACGATTGTGGCATATAGGCCACGATTATGGGCCAACTCTGGTGCTTCTCTCATGATCATAACTTGTTGTGCCATAATCATGGGCCATTGTTTCGACCCTAGTGTCTTCGAAACTTCTTTATTTTTCAATGTTGACCTTAAAATACTAACAAACACATTAAGGACCTTAAAAACATAATAATTAAGCTCAAAGATTTTTACTAACCCATAAAACACTTAAAACATTAACAAACTAACAAAATTCTAACCAAAAGACATGCTAAACGATTAAATTAACAATTAAATACATATAAAACTAAGCCCTAAAATATGATACAATTTACACTTATCACCTATCATCCTAAAATAGATGGTCAAATAGAAGTTAACCACTTCCTGGAGATGTATCTTTGACGTTTCACTAGTAACCATCCCTAACACTCACTTAATTGGGTTGCATGGCCAAAATACTGCTATAATATCAACTTCCACACATCTTTAAAAGCCACAACTTTTTAGATAGTGTATGGTTGTCCTTCAATAAGATTGTTATCTACTATCTTAGTCTTTCCAAAATTGTAGCAATTGATGCTAAATTTCAAACTAAATAGTAGCTATTGTTAGATTTATGGGAAAGCCTATTACGTGCTCAACATGCGATGAAGTTAAGATTTTATAGTCTTTATCAAAAAGCTATTAGGAAGTGTTAGGGCTGTCTTGAGGAGTCTATTTTAGTTTTTCAAATCTGGAAATAAAGTAAGAAAAATTTTACTTTCATAATTCCTTTCTAAATTGAAAGTTGATCTCTAATAAGCCCTTGCTTCCTAGCCTAGCAAAAGAGTTCATAAAGAAAGAAAAACCTTTAAAAGCAACCTACCTGATACTATTTTGCAAGGTATCATAACTAGTCTATGGCCTATAACATACTAAAACTAGATTAAGAGAACGTTGGCTGCTCAACTCAATACCACCACTGTTCAAACCTTTCTACCTCTTTCTATAGGCAAGCTATCAAGTCATTTATCCTGTTTGAAGATTAAAAGAAATCACTTAACGGCTTCATAGCCCCATTTGAGAAAGAAGAATTCTTTTTCAACAAATAAAAAGGGGAAGCACTATTTATGAACTTCTCTCTATTTAGTAACTTTACAACCTTAACCTACTTTACCTTCACGACCTATTATCTAAGAGCCATGTTTGACCTATGTTAACCTATATTGGTATAATGTGGATCCATATTTGGTATATGTTCCTCCAAATCATGTCAAAACTTCTCTAACTCAACTCTAATTGCCCGAATTCATTGCTTCTTTGTTGGGGTGTTAAAAAGGGCTTGTAAATAAATTATAAGCAATGATAAATACTAAATCTAATAAAAACTATCTAAATATAAGAAAAATACTCTCAAAATCATACAAAGAGCATAATCTAATTAGCATATATCAACTAGCATATTTAAAATTTAGGGTGTGCTTGAAAGTTTGTTTACATTTTACACTTTTATATTTTGAAAAGGACGTTTTTATATTTTAAACAAGTTTTTACTACTTAATGATTAAAATATGTTAAATTAGATCAATGTTTAAAAGAATTTACTTTTATATCTTATAAAGGATTTTTTTTCATATTTGATGTTTCTTAAAATGCATATTATTTTATATTCTTTTTGAAAAGGTACAATTAAATTTTAAGATCATTTATCGTAACTTTATTGTTTGATGCAACTTTTCAATTAACAAAATACAAAATTTTAATAATTAAATATAACTTTTTCTATTTATAATGGTGGCCCTTGTCCTTACAAATTCAAGGGTCAAATTTATGATGAACTTATTCAACCATTATAGAAAATGTAGACTTTACCTACATTAAATTAGTCAATAACAATTTAATAAATTAAGTGACCTCAATACTTAATTCTTTCTTCTAAAAATTGTTACCATTTAATTATGTTACATGTATCGTTGAACATTAAAAGTTAAGATAAAACTAATATCATGATTTATAAGAATTGTTATTTAATATACTCTCAATATGTTTGGGCTACTTGTTTCTACTTTAATTTTTAGTTTTTTTAGTTTTTATTTTCAAATTCAGTAACAAATCTTATTTGTTTGAGTTTTTATAACTTATGAAAATAATAAAAAGTTGTTTTTTTATAATTTTTGTTTTATCCATCATTTAATTCTTTATTAATTATTATTAATAAGAATAATGAATAAGTTACTTTAATTAATTTTTAATTAATTTTAATTCTAATTTTAGAAGTAAAATAATTTTAATTTAATAACTACTTGATAAATATAATTTAAATATAAATTTCTTCAAAATATATAAATTTCAATTAAAACTTTATATTAGAAGTATATTAAGAAATAATTGAATAAACTATAATAATTTTATTAATAATTTTTAATAAATATTATATAAGATTAAAATAATTATATTTATATTTAATTAATTTATAAAAATAGTTTATCTTTATTTATTATAAGTAATAAAAATGTAATTAAATTGACATCAATTATTAAATGATTTTTTTAATGAAGAGTATAAATTATAAATATAATATAACTTAACAATTATAAATAATTAAAAAACAAAATTAAAACAAAACTATCTTGACCAAGCTTACTTTTACTTTCTAATGTATTTTTCAAAAGCTTGATGAGCCTTATTTATACAAAAAGGATGAATGTTTTGAATACCCTACCAGTATTGATAACACATTTAATCGATACCAATTAATATTAGACATCGTTCAAGTAATTTTTAAATTTATAAAATAATCCTAGATTTTTTGTAATTGTAAAATAGTCCATCAATAAATTGTACTATATAATTTATAATTTTACATAAACATTGTCTCCAATTATAATAGAAATTTGAAATAAAAATAATTTATTAATTTCTACCAATATTATGTTTCACATATTTGACATACAAATAATAACCACGATTAATTAAAAAAGATCATATAAATATAAAATTAAGGACAATACAAAGTACCTAAAATGCTATAATTTTATCATAATAAATAATATTACATCAAAACATCAATTAAAAAGAATAATGAATATCCATAACTCTCTAAGTATTATAATTTATAACAAGAGTTTATGTGGACGAAACAATCAAATAAAAGTAAAAGCTTAAATAAAAACATTTACATTTATATTAATATTGCATATATAAAATTTAACATATACATCAAATTTAAGTAAAATTAAAAGAAGAGGAGAAATGAAAACCTGGAACTTCATTTAGTTGAATATTCACTCCAATCACATTCACCTCAATTCTCATTTCGTATAAAATCCTCATCACTAAGATGATCCTCATTATCATTTCATTGTACCAAATAATAAGTCAATACTTTCCTATCTAAGTCACCGGTATCTATCAAACCTAGTTCCTCATAAACTCAATATGTCAAAAGATTGATATGGTTAAGGTAAATTAGATCTATAAAACCACTTTTCTATTAAGAGTCATAATAAATAAATAAAATAAAATTATTAAGAAATTACAAGAAATTATGTTCAACTTAAAAATGATAATGACATACCTTTCCTGAAACTTTAAGTTTTATTAAACAAAGACCAAGTCGTTCAATCTTTTGTGTTCCAATTTATTCCTTTTTTAAAAATGAGTGAATTCAAATGTGCATAAATTCCTGTCATACCTTATTGCACTCACCCATTGCATCAGAATTCAAATTACAAATCTTTGCAATTCTAGAACACCACTCCCAAATTGATCCCACCAAGCAACTGTAAGATAGCAAAAGTAATATTATAAACAAAATAAAATGATGATTGATCTCTAACAAGTAACAAAGGTGAAAAAAATATATCTAGATTAAGCTTGTGCTCTTCAACGAATAGCAATGGACATCCTAAAATCACCAGAAGCATCTTTATAAACCTTTATTTATCATCTTAGGAGATCTTGCATCATCTCATGGGTAACAATCATTGTAATATATAATAGTGTTTCCCTATTAGCTTCAGCTTTCTTTGTGGATTTTGGTCTAGAATAAACACTAGGATTTAAAACTGTCCCAGCTATAAACAACAAAGAGTAGTTGTCTTTTGCGTCTCTTATTCATTATGCAAGATAAGGTTGTACAAAAAAGGCATAATTTTCAAATTGGCCTTATTTGATTCCTTCACCTAGGCTTGTTAATAGGCTAGGCTAAAAATTGTCGAACAGGCTAGAATGACATAGCCCGAGAGACCCGCTAAGGGCACGGGTAGCCCGTCGAGCCTCAGTCGGCCCTGTCATTAATATATTTTTAAAATTTTTTATATTTTATTTTAAGACAATTTGAAAAAGTTATAGTTGCATTTTTTAAAATTCATAAATTATAGTATAACCATTTATAGTAAAGTGTAAGATGAAATTACCTATAAATTATACAAAAATATTTATATAAAATAAAAGATATAAAATAGGAACCAATATATATTTATTAAGAATATGTAGCAATGACGATGTTGTCATAATTATTCCCTATAAACAAGTGAATTTAATTTTAATTTTGTAATGTTATTATAACAATTAATTATAATGTAAATCTAAAAACGTTATTATCTAAGCATAGTGAATTTATTTCAAATATTATTTTTACGTGTTTAATAAATTATTATTTTTTAATGTGATTTTTTAAAAATATGCTTATTATGTTTATAATATAATATTTTCAAACTTTGAATGTTTTTATAAATTATGTACAATCTCTTAATTGATGCAGTTGTTGTACTTTTAGTTATTGTTGATTTTTTTTTACTTATATAGTTGTATAAATATTATT
Source organism: Erythroxylum reticulatum (assembly GCA_025504915.1). Lineage (NCBI taxonomy): Eukaryota > Viridiplantae > Streptophyta > Magnoliopsida > Malpighiales > Erythroxylaceae > Erythroxylum > Erythroxylum reticulatum. Next base: position 10,439 of record JANSVA010203038.1, read on the forward strand.
GTCTTTTCATATTATATCTATTATTAAATAATCATTGTAAAATTATATATTTTTATTACACATATTAAAAGAAATTAATTAATATGATAATTAATCTTAACACATTCAAACTTTTTTATTTTATTTTTCATATTTAGACAATATATACATTATGTACATATGTATTTATATTAATCTTAAAATGAATTAATCACTTTATCAATGTAACGTACTACTCCAATAGAGCATATTCCCGAACATACCAGAGGATATTCGAGAAAATACTATATGGAAATGATACATTAGGAAAATTTAAAAAAAAAGTAACTTACCCTTAGACATTGAACATATCATAAGCATTCAAAACATTCATTTAACAAAGTTTATTCTAAATTTCCATCTATGTTGACATTTCACCTGTCAAAAATGTAATTCAGGGAAAGCTCAGCTTTCCTTGTTCAAATATCTTAACAGGGCCATATACTAAAACTAGTTAATGGTTCATACATCAATTCTTCTTCTCATTTCTTTCATACGCACAAAAGGTCACATATGTCATTATAATTCCAAATCCAACATATACATTACGCATCAGTTTAGAGTTTAATCTTAGTACAAAATTCTGTATCATGATATAGGATGCTAATGGAAAAGACTCTGTAGATTTAGCTTATCAGATTTTTGAGTCATTTTCTTCCCTAAAATGTAAGTACTAAACTTCTATTATATCATTTTGGTAGCTAGAACTCCCCCAAACCTAAAAAACAACGTTACAATTTTGATGAGTTTGTAAGCTTTGTGAGTGAACCATGATCGATGCACTCACATAAATCATATCATAATGATAAGTTGTATCACAATTTATTACACTTTAACAAATATATATCATATAATCCAGTGTTGCATATCACATCACATTCTTTATTGACTTCAGATGCATTTCACTATTTCAAATCAGTTCAATTAATCATTTCAATTTAATCTTATTATATATGTATGGATGCAAATGTAAATGCATATGTGTTTCATTCTCATTTTATTTTTTTATGATCAATTGCTTATCAACGCAATCTATTATCCTCTACTCCTTGTGTGTACGGAGTCTATGACTAGCCCGTATCTCTTATGGATACCAAGTCCATGCTATCAGAGCTTGACGCTCTTTTCAATAATTCTGAGCTCAAGGCTCTATCCTGCACATCGGTCACTCTGATCTTAACTCCTTTATCTGATCGTGCATTTCAGTATGGTGAGATACATCATTTCATATGTTAAGCTTTCATTACTTTTCATTCTGTGTGCTCATGTCATATAACTGACTCCTCGGACCTAAGTTTAACATTTATCAATCAATTGTACACTCATTTCATATTAAACATACAATTCATACAGAAGCATATATATGTAAGTTTGCATCTAAGTTGATTCACAGTACTATCTAGAAATGATATTGCCTTAATGTTTTGGCAACTTCTGGATGTTGATGATCACCTTACACATCCATCGTCATGTAATGCATACACACATAGATTACAAATCACTAAGTTGTTTATTAATGTAATTATATAATCACACACACGCACACACAGAAACACACACACACATATAAACGTGATGCTTAATTGACTTTCCAAGTATGTATTCTTATGCATAGATCTTGACTATTCAATTCCACATTTTATCCATTACGAGTTGACTTATCAAATTATCACCAACTTGGTATTATGAACCCTTACAAATCACTTATACATTGTATTAGCCCATTCTTATACTTAGGAATTTAACTGTTAGATTGAGTCATCATATGAGAATTCGCAAAGTACATTTCGTTTGCATACATCACATTTGCATATACACGTGAATCATGATCTAGGGACATTGTAAAAATAGTACATGCACTCACTGATATATCTTAAGTAATGAAAGATCTTAAATGATTATGATGTGCTTGTGTTTTGATTATGTCTTGAATTTTGTTTGATGAATTATAATCAGTGAATTGAAAATTTATTATTCTAATTGAGTTACTGATAAAGTGATATGTGCATTTAATCTAAGAAAAATGTTAAAAGGGCAAGATAAAATGATACATGGGAATTTAGGATGAATGAGCCTATAAGATAGTGACATGTGGCATCAATAATAAAATGACAATTGGATTGAATAAAAGAGTGAAAATGGAGATATAATTGAGTGACATATGGCCTAAAAATGGGCTAATAAGGGAGTGACAATTGGGAGTGTAGGAGAAAAACACATAGCATGGCTCTTAGCTTAACACTTGGCATGATACATGTCTATCTTCTTCACCACACACCTTACCCACATTTCTTACTCTTGCAAGATCACCATTTGTCATGTTTTGATATGTTGTTTCTCCTTCTTTCCTCCCACCTGTGACACTTTTACACAATCCCTAAAACCTTTAAAGTTTTCTAAAATTTCGTAACCCTCATCTTATAAATTGAAACCCTTTAATCCCATCTTGTTCGTAATGTATGTTTAATACTTGGAAGACTTGCTTAGCCTATTGTTTGAGGAAATCTTGAGACAAACAAAAAAGTATTTTATTAGCTTATTGAGTTATATGTGAGAATGATATCCATAAAGATTGGTTAGGGATGAATTGAGATGAATTGCATGTAAGGTTGATGATGAGATGTGCTTGAAATATGATGAATGAATTGGTTCTGTTTTGATGTATGGAAACCCTAGGTTATAGATTGCTTTGAGAATGAATTAGGTTAAGATTAGATTTATGTTGAAGAAGCAATTATTTTAAAGGATGATGCTAATGTAATGTTCTTAGAATGGAAAAGAACTAGGGTGTAACATGTAAGATAGTAAATGAAAGCATTTGTTTGATTGAGGGATAAATTGTTTATTATTTGTCAACTAAATGATTTTGGCTTGGAGTTTGAGATGAAATGATGAGAAATTGAAGTATCTTTGAAGTATAAGTGAGGTGTAGTTCAAGAACTGTCATGAAGGAGTTAGAGTTTGGAAAATTTTGAAGAAAAAAGAAGGTGGGTCTCAGATCACTTATCCCACGATCGTGGGAATTGTATGGTTCCTACCCACGATCATGGAAATGCTTGACAAAAAGAAGAGTTTGTGTTCTGTGTTTTGGTTGAGTCATATATATATATATAACGTTATACATTGATAATTTTAGACATAATTAGGGCTTAAAATGAGCTTAGTTTGATGTTGAATCAATTGATTAAGTGTTTGACGAGTTTAGGTTATTATATGATGTTATAATTCAAAAATTGAGTTATTTGATATCAATGCATAAGAATTTAGTAAGTATGAGATGTCAACAGTATAAGGATGTTCTTATGAACACAAGCTATAATGAATGAGTCAGTAAGATTTGTGTATAAGGTTACATACCTATGATAGTCAATTGAGCATGCATTGAATGTAAAACATATACATGTGTAAGATTGAACACTTATTTGATTAAATAAGTTATTAATGTGTAAATATGTGTGTATTGTATGATATAGAAGCACAAATTGACCGACAACATTCATACAATGCTAGATTATCAAGGTAATAGCTAATTTGGAGTAAAATGTGAGTAACATAAATGTGAGATCTCAATTAGATATGTGCTTTTGTTTGAATTTTTTATTTAATCCTTATATCTATATATATTGAAATGATTTTGATATGATTGTGATATTGATGATTCCAGACAAATGATTGCTCGAGGAGTTCAATATTCTGGACTATATTGGAGTGTTAACTACATGTATGTGAACGTGGGAAATAAATGCTCTAGTGAATGTTGAATGTCGGACTTGGTTCGGACAAATGTGATAAATGATAGTGTACACTGGATGAAAGTGATTGCTAGCATATTATATGAAATGATGCATGTCATGACATTGATATGCATGATCAAATAAAGGAGTTATGACCGGAGCGACCAAAGTGAAAAAAGAGCTTAAAGCTCATAAATGTGAGCACAAAGCCATAGGCTCAATGTTTAACGAGCCTGGTATCCACAATGGGTACGTGATAACATCTAAAATGAGCTCGTTATCTGCAACATATATGGAACAATTAAATAGGTGCTTGGTCACAAGAAAATTAAAAAGAAATTGGAATCACATGTACATTTGCATATATATATATACATACATACATACATACATACATACATATATATATGTGTGTGTGTACATACAATATATATATATATCATGTATGTGTTATGTGAACTGTTGTGTGGACTTTACTAAATTGAGTTGAAATAGTAATATAAAATGTTTGTGTCCCCATTGTATTTGTTAAAATGTGAGATACATTTATTGTGATTTGGTAGACAATTAAATAATGTGATAATTAGGAATTGATTTTAAATAATGTGATGTGTTTGAGAACTTGGAATATATGTGTTTGCGATATTGTGTCTTGACTTGAGTGAACATATGGATGATGGTTCACTCACTGAGTTTATAAACTCTTCCAAATTGCATCGTTGATTTTCAAGTACTTAGACAACCTAGTTTTTAAGATAATCTAGTAGCAACCTAGCATTGTCCATTTTGGATCCAAGAATGGCTCAAAGGTTTGGTCAGCTGATACTGAAGCATCTAGATAGAATATTTTGGTCTAGTACCTAGTTTATTATTGTACACGTTGTATAGAGTTGTGAACTTTGACATATCATGTATTGTATAAACAGGAGTTATGACTGTAATAATAGATTGGATATTTATGTTTTTGAATCAAATGCAAGGAATGTAATGACAATGTATGCTTATATTCATGAATGAAATGAGAGAACTTAATTTTTCTTAAATGTTTATGTTCTATATAATGCAATGATAAGTGATGTGACTACTTTAACATGTCGCTTTCGAGGGTTATGGGCTCGAACGTTCTCTAGAATGACAGGTATGTGCTATATGGAAGTGGGATGTTACAATTTTTGGTATTAGAGCATGGTTCGGCATCTCTAGCGACATATAGGAGTCGTTTAATATGATACCTGACGAGAAATTTGTGTAGTGATCATAATTGTTATCTGTTATAGGTTGTTTGCCATAGGGGACCAAGTTATTAAATTAGCTGATCTTGAGTCATTATAGCTAATAGAGAGTCTCCTATGCCCCAGTCTGAGCCAATACCCCCAAGAGTACCAGAAAGGAGAGAAAAGAGGTATGACAAGTTTAGAAAATAGGGAGCTATAGACTTCTATGAAAGTACAGACCTTGTTGAGGCAGAGAGCTGGTTAGAGAGGACAGAAAGAATATTAGACCAGATGGATTATGAACTGGACAAGAGGTTTGATTATGTTGTCTCGTTACTACAAGGTCCAGCTTACCAGTGGTGGAAGACCATTCCTGGTAGTTTCGTCTGACCATGTAGATTGACTTAGGAAGACTTTTTAAGGATCTTCAAAGAGAACTATATGCCTAAGATATACTTAGCTAGAAAGATGAAGGAGTTCCTCGATTTGAAATAGGGGAATCTCATATTAGCTGAGTATGAACTGCGGTTCAATGAATTGATCAGGTATGCTACAACCTTGATTCTAACTGAGGAGGATAAATGTAGACGATTCGAAGATGGGTTGAACATGGAAATCAAAAAGAGGCTGGAAATTATCAATTTGAGTAGTTTTATTGAGTTAAGAGCAGCTTTGATCATAATTGAGCAGTTACTGAAAGATGGGACAAGTAGAGTATATGCAGGAATCCAGAATGAAGAGGCCTAGATAATTTCAAGTTGATTCTGGAAGAAGATTTAGTAAACGCTAGAGTAGACTGCCACGATCACAAATAAGATTAAGACAGTTACCGAGAGGTAGCTTTGGTTATTCCAGTAGAGGTCAAGCATCTGAGGACTGAATTATAGCAGGCCACCACCCCAGATGCCTAGTTGTGAACATTATAGGAAGAAACATGGTGATTAATGCTGGAAGCTATCAGGAGCTTGTCTACATTGTGCGTCCTTTGAGCATCACATCAGAGATTGTCCTGCTATTCTTAGAGCATAATTAGGAGTGAGAGGAGGATCAGTAATTGAAATGACTATTCAACAAAGTAAAGCTGGTGATACAGGACAGAGAGGTAGAGACAAAGCAAGCTTTACAGGTCTTAATGCCAGGATGAGGAATGAGGTGTAGAGTAACCAATCATAGTCCTAGGCCAGGATCTATGCCATCACTAGACAGGAGGCTCAAGACTCCCCAGATGTCATTATAGGTGTCTTATGTGTCTTTCAATTTGAGGCATTTGCATTGCTAGATCTAGGATCTACTCATTCATTGATCACACCGCATCTGACATCTAGATTGCAATGTAAGAGAGAAATATTGAAATATATTCTAGTGGTGAGTAATCCAATAGACAGTACTATAGTAATGGGGAAGTATGTAAAGAGTGTATTATTCGGATTGATCAGGCCAAGTTGAAAGCTGACTTGATAGTATTACAATTGAGAGGGATAGATATTATCCTAGGTATGGATTGGCTTACCGAACATAAGGCTATGATAAACTACCATACCAAGGAAGTGATTATTGAATCCCCTACTCAGTTGAGGGTGATATTTCGAGGTATTAGTCAAGTAGTACCAGTTAGATTAATTTCCTCGATGGTGCCTTTAGACTGATTCGGGGAAGTTGTGAGGCTTACTTAGCCTATGTAACTGACACTCATACTGGACAGACAATCCAGGATATTCCTATTATTAGGGATTTCCCGGACGTGTTTCCCAGTAAATTACCAGGTTTACTCCCAGAAAGAGAGGTGGAGTTTACGATTGACTTAGTTCTAGGTACTACTCCTATATTGATTTCTCCGTATAGGATGGCACCTATGGAACTTAAGAAACTTAAGACCCAGTTGCAGGAGTTGTTGGAATAAGGCTCTATTAGACCTAGTGTATCACCTTAGGGAGCTCCAGTATTATATGTGAAAAAGAAAGATGGAACTTTAAGGCTATGTATCGATTATAGATAGTTAAATCGGGTGATCGTAAAAAATAAATATCCTTTAACAAGAATTGATGATCTACTTGATCACCTGCAAGGAGCTTAGGTATTCACTAAATTGAATTTGAGATCAATATATTTTCAATTAAAGAATGCAGAAGTTGATGTACCAAAGAGTGCATGTAGGACCCAAAATGGACATTTCGAGTTTTGAGTGATACCTTTTGGACTAATGAATGCTCAGGTAGCTTTTATAACACTGATGAATAAGGTTAGTCCTATAGATTATGAGGGAGAAGCAATTGTACGCCAAATCCAATAAATGTGAATTCTGGTTATATCAAGTAGTATTTTTAGGTCACATAGTATCTAGATAGGTTATACAGGTGGAACCAAAGAAAGTTGAAGCAGTAATGAAGTGGCAAGCCCCGAGGAATGCATCTGAGATTCAAAGTTTCCTTAGATTAGTCAGTTATTATAGGAGGTTTATAGAGGGGTTTTCCTTGATCTTAGCCCCTTTGACAAATCTTCTAAAGAAGAATGTACCATTTAGATGGACCAATGAGTGTTAGAAGAGTTTTGAGGAATTGAACACCGACTGACTACAACACCTGTGTTAGCCATTCCATCTGGGGTCTAGAGAATGTATAGTATATAGTGATGCTTCACACCAGGGGTTAGGATGTGTTTTGATGTAGTATGGCAGACTAATTGCATATGCATCGAGATAGTTAGGACCCTATAAATTCCACTTTTTGGTCCATGATTTAGAACTTATTATAGTGGTATTTGCTTTGAAAATTTGGAGACACCATCTATATGGTGAGACATTTAAGGTATTGACGAATCATAAAAGTTTGAAATATTTATTGAGTTAGAGAGACTTAAATATGAGACAGAGGAGATGGGTTAAGCTACTAAAGGACTATGATTGTATGATTGACTATCATCCTGGTAAAGCTAATGTATTAGTTGATATATTGAGTAGAAAATCTAATAGTTGTTTATCACATATTCAAATTTTGAGGTTACCAAGCCTAGTACAATTGAGGCACTAAATGTTGAGCTGAATTTGGGATAGAATGAAACATTATTAACTACGCTGAAGCTAAGATCGGTATTACATGAAAGGATCAGGAAAGCCCAAAGTAAAGATCCAAAATTTGAGAAGCTTATTGAGAAGTTGAGATAATATTCAAATTCTGAGTTTGAATTGAGAAATGATACATTGTGGTTGAAACAAAGATTGTGTGTACCTGATGTTGTCGATTTGAGGAAAGAGATTTTGGAGGAAGCTCATGTGGCAACTTATGTTATGCATCCTGGTACTACCAAGATTTACAATACGTTAAAGTAGCATTATTGATAACCAGGGATCAAGAACCAAGTAGCTGAATATGTTGCTAAATGTTTATCTTGTCAACAGATTAAAGCTAAACATCAGGCTCCAGTTAGGAAGTTAGAGTCACTTCCTATTCTAGAGTCGAAATGGGAGAGAATCACTATGGATTTTATTATAGGATTACTAAGGACTTCGAGATAATATGATACCATATGGTTTATTGTCGATAGATTGATGAAATCAACACATTTCTTACCTCTATGAGAGAATAACACATTGGATTAGTTGGCTCAGCGATATGTGAATGAGATTGCATGGTGTTCTTTTATCTATTGTGTCTGATCAGGATCCCTGATTAACTTCCAGATTTTGGAAAGGTTACAGACAGCTTTGGGTACAAAGCTAAACTTAAGTATAACATTTTATCCTCAGACAGACGAACAGAGTTAGAGGACTATCCAGAATGTTGAGGATATACTTAAAGCTTTTGTATTGGAATTCCAAGGAGCATGGGACCAATATGTAACTCTTTTTGAATTTGCTTACGATAATCATTACCACAGTAACATTGGTATGGCCCTGTATGAGGCATTATATGGTAGGAAGTGTCGACTACTTTTTTAGGATAAAGAGGGTTAAGAATTATTGAACGCCTAGAGATAATTCAAGATACTATTGAAAAGATGAAGTTGATCCGTAGTAGAGTCAAAGCAACTCAAAATAGGCAGAAAAGTTATACAGATCAACATCAGAGAGATATAGAGCATCAAATGGGAGACAAAGTATTCTTAAACGTATCACTCTGGCGAGGAGTGATAAAAAGGGTAAGTTAAGCCCTAGATACATTAGTCTATATGAGATCATAGAGAGAGTTGGACCATTGGCATATAGATTAGCATTACAAATAGAGATGGCTCAAATTCACAATATGTTCCACATTAGTATGCTCAAAGGATATCGATCAGACCCGACCCATGTGATACCTACACAGGAAGTAAAGATTGCAAGTAATTTGAGTTATATAGAAGAATCAGTCAAGATTGTGGGATATCAAACTAAAAATTTGAGAAACTGAGTAATCCCATTGGTTAAAGTTCTTTGGAGGATTCATTTGAGAGAATAAGCTACATAGGATACTGAAGAGAACATGAGAAAACAGTACCCCTATTTGTTTGATTAATCAAGTAAAAATTTTAAGGATGAAATTTCTTAAGGGGAGAATTGTAGTAGCCCATTCTTATACTTATGAATTTTACTATTAGATTGATTCATCATATGAGAATTCATAAAGTGCATTTCATTTGCATATACACGTGAATCATGATTTAGGGACAATGTAAAAATATTACATGAACTCGCTGATATATCCCAGTGCATGGCAGATCTTAATGAATTATAATTAGTGAATTGGAAATTTATTATTCTAATTGAGTGATTGATAAAGTGATATGTGCATTTAGTCTAAGAAAAATGTTAAAAGGGCAAGATAAAATGATACATGGGAATTTAAGTTGAATGAGCCTATAAGATAGTGACATATGGCATCAATAATGAAATGACAATTGGCTTGAATAAAAGAGTGAAAAATGGAGGTATAATTGAGTGACATATGGCCTAAAAATGGACTAATAAGGGAGTGACAATTGGGAATGTAGGAGAAAAACACATAACATGGCTCTCAGCATGATACTTAGCGTGACATATGTCTATCTTCTTCACCACATACCTGACCCACATTTCTTACTCTTGCAAGATCACCATTTTTCATGTTTTTCTCCCTAAAACCCTAAAACCCTAAAACCCTTAAAGTTTTGCTAAATTTTGTAACCCTTATCTTGTAAATTGAATTTATCCCATCTTGTTCTTAATGTATGTTTGATGCTTGGAAGACTTGTTTAGCTTTTTGATTGAGGAAATATTGAGACAAACAAGTAAGTATTTGATTAGCTTATTGAGTTATATGTGAGCATAACATCCATAAAGATTGGTTAGGGATGAATTAAGATGAATTACGTGTAAGGTTGATGATGAGATGTGCTTGAAATGTGATGAATGAATTGGTTTGGTTTTGATGCATGGAAACCCAAGGTTATAGATTGTTTTGAGAATAAATTAGGATGAGATTAGAGGTATGTTAAAGATGAATTTATGCTAAAGAAAGATGTTAATGTAATGTTCTTCGAATGGAAAAGAACAGGGGTGTAACATGTAAGATAGTAAATGAAAGCATTTGTTTAATTGATGATGCCTAAGAGATAAATTGTTCATGAATTGTCAACTGAATAATTTTTGCTTGGAGTTTGAGATGAAATGATGAGAAATTGAAGTATAAGCGAGGTATAGTTAAAGAACTATCATGAAGGAGTTAGAGTTTGAAAAAAAAATTGAAGAAAAAGGAAGGTGGGTCTTGGATCACATATCCCAAGATCGTGAGAATTGTATGGTTCCTTCCTATGATTATGGAAATGCTTGGCAAAAAGTAGAGTTTGCGTTCTGTGTTTTGGTTGAGTCATATATGGATAAAATAGTATACATAGATACTTTTAGACTTAATTAAGGCTTAAAATGAGCTTAGTTTGACATTGAATCAATTAAATAAGTGCTTAACAAGTTTAGGTTCCTAAATGATGTTATAATTAAAGAAATGAGTCGTTTGATATCAAGGCATATGAATTTGGATAGTATAAGATGTCAATAGTATAAGGATGTTCATATGAACACAAGCTATCACGAATGAGTAAGTAAGATTTATGTATAAGGTTACATACCCGGGATATTCAATTGAGCATGCATTGACCATAACACATATACATGTGGAAGATTGAGAACTTATTTGATTAAATAAGTTAGTAATGTGTAAATATGTGTGTATTGCATGATATGGAAGCAAAAAATGACCGCCAACATCCAAACATTGCCAGATCATCAAGGCAATAGTTAATCTGGAGTAAACTGGTCTTAATTGGATATATGCTTCTGTTTGAATTGTTTGTGTTTAATCCTTATATCTATATATATTGAAATGATTTTGATGTGATTGTGATATTGATGATTTTGGACAATTGATTATCCAAAGAGTTCAATATTCGGGACTGTATTCAGAGTGTTAACAACGTGTATGTGAATTTGGGAAATAAATGCTCTACTAAATGTTGAATGTCGGACTTGGGTCAGACTAATCTGATAAATGACTATGTACACTAGATGAAAGTGATTGCTAGTATATTATGTGAACTGATGCATGTCATGACATTGATATGCATGATCGAATAAAGGAGTTGTGACTAAAGTAACCAAAGTGAAAAAAGAGCTTAAAGCTCAGAAATGTGCGCACAGAGCCATATGCTCAACGATTATTGAGCCCAGTATCCACAATGGGTATAGGACAACATTTGAAATGAGCACGGTGTGATTTGGTAGACAATCAACTGATGTGATAATTAGGAATTGATTTTAAATAATGTGATATGTTTGAGAACTTGGATTATATGTGTTTACGATTTTGTGTCCTAACTTGAGTGCACATGTCAATGATGGTTCACTCACTGAATTCGCAAACTCAATAAAATTGCATCATTGATTTTTAGGTATTAAGACAACCTAGTTTTTAAGACAATTTAGTAACAACCTAGCATTGTCCATTTTGGAATCAGGAATGGCTCAAAGTCTGGTCAGCTGATACTGAAGCATCTAGATAGAATATTTTAGTCCACTACCTAATTTTATGTTGTACATATTGCATAAAGTTGTGAACTTTGACATGTTATGCATTGTATAAACAAAATTTATGAGTGTAATGACAATATATGCTTATGTTCATGAATGAAATGAGAGAACTTTGTTTTTCTGAAATGTTTATGTTCTATATGATGCCACGGTAAGTGATGTGACTATTTTAACATGTTGCTTCCATGGGGTATGTGCTTTAATGTTCTCTAGAATATTAGGTATATGCTCTATGGAAGTGGGATGTTACATACATGTTACCATATCCAATGTAAATCAATCTCTCCGCTATACAAAATAATGTGTGCTCCACTATACAACCCTAAGACCTAGGACTCACCTTCAATTTCAACAACACAATATGTGGAAAAAATATTTATCTAGCTCTATCGTATTATAAGATATCCTAACCCTTTTCTTTTTCAAAAAATTTGAAAGAGAATCTATCAATAATAGGTTCGAAAAAAGATCCAACTTGAACTTGAACTACCTACAGCACTACTAAGATCCCGATTATAAGTTTGTTGCATTCTAACTTCATAATCATTAAACAATTGATACAATAATTGTTTCATGGTATGTAGACGATCTTGAGCTTCACCAGTGTATAATGCATTATAAATATATTCAAACTTGTCCATCTTGTATCTCAGGTCCAACACATATAATACTGCAACAATATCTCCAACCTTAGACCACGAAGAATTAAACTTCTCTACCAATACTCCTCCATAGTCTGAATCACTACATTGGAGTCAAACATCCACAATGATAAAGTATGCTTTATGTTGGACATAGTGCTAAAGATACGGTGCGAAGTTGGATATTTTGTTCCTGAAAATAATTCAATCCAATTATTGAATAATTTCAACTTTATAAAAAGTTCTCTAGCAAAGTCCCAAAGATCCTCTGATGGTATACAGGTATACTGAGAATCCCTTTTGGCTAGTCTAATAAATAGTTGAACATATGGGATTGTCGACTCTAACATCTTAAAGGTTGAGTTCCATCTTGTAGGACAATCCAAAACTAACTTCTTTGAATTTGGAATGCATAAAATTTGGGCACCATCTTCAAAAGTTTCAACTCTTTTAGGAGTTGCAGTCTAATATAAAACATTATTCTGAATACACTCTATTGCTTCCTTTATCATCTCCAACCCAACCTTCACAATCATGTTAAGAATATACACAAAATAACGCATATGAAATAACTTACCTCTAGTTAATGAGCTCCCAACCCGCATCTTACCCTTTAACTTCTCAATCATAGCATCATTTACACTATAATTATTGACTGTGATGGAGGATACTTTGTTGTCGATGTTCAAATTCATCAAATAGTCTTTCAACATGTTCCCAAATTTCCACTTGTATGCGGTTTCAGCATATAAATGAACTTATCATGAAAACGCATACCAACATAAATCATAAATTCATAAACTAATGAAAAAAGTAAATAATAATCATATTAAAGAATATAAATTACCTTAAAAGTCTATTACATAACTTCCAATCATTATTAATATAATGTGTCGTCACTGCCATTTAACCCCTCTTTTGGTTATCGACTGTTCACATGTCCATTATTATGGCAATTCGTCCTTAAACACTCGACAATGCTCTTAATGTTTCTCTCTTCTTATCCTCATAAATTTTGAAAATATCATTCCTTAAGGTATTCTGACTTGGAACCTTGAAAGTTAGAGTGAATTAAGAAATATCTTGAATCTAAATTAAGAAATATCTTGAATCTCTTGCTTTCAACCATAGACAATGGTTGTTCATCTCCAATAACCATATTAGCCATCAAAATTCTTGATCTATTATTGTTAAAAGTTGTTTTGGTCATTTCATTCTTTCCTTTCATAAGGTTAGGGCTCAAAAATGTCTCTTTAAATGAGACATTCCGGTTTAGAACCACTTGAATACAACTTATGATAGTAATTTCACTCTAATTTTTCAATTTTGTCAGTCGATATAGTCTTCTTAAAGTGATTCCAAACTTCATTTTTATGTTGACTAACTAGAGTTCTATTTGAAGTTATATCGTCACTTGGTATCGAAATAGAAGTTTCCACTTCTACCTCTAGCACTGGATTAGAAATCTCAACTGAAGGAACAAACTCATCCATCTGATAAAAAAATATAAATACTTGAGGTTAGAAATAAAAATGTATTAGAAAAATGACACATTCTTAATCAAAATACTTTACCTACATTCTAGTTAAAATATTCCATATAAAAAAATGTTCAAGAAAATCAAAGAATGTTCGAACTTTGAAAATGCTAGAATTTCCAAGTAAGTTAGGTTGATGCATGCTAGACATTAAAGTGGTTCTCCAATGCATATTCCGTAAACATTAAAGTGGTTCTCTAAGTAAGTTAGTAGAATATGCTAGAACTTTGAAGGCAAAAGGGCCTACCTAATGCATGACATGCCATCTAAGTTGGCTCTTTAACTGTTTATAGAACAACTCCAAGCTAATCCTAAAGGCCAACTTTGGCAATTAAAAATATCCTAGTACTAATCCTATATTAGCTCAATTATATGTCAAGTACCTCATAATTAATGGAGCGAACTATCCAATATGTTCACTTATATAACCACCATAAATGTATAATTGCGTCTCGAAATTATGAGGATGTATCATAATGTTTAGGGATTGAAAAATAATCATCAATCAAGATTCAATTTTGGCAGTATTAATTCATAAATGTTCTTATAAAGTAAAGAAAATTATTTGGAACTAGCTACAGCTAGGCATGGATATCATGAAGATTAAGTTGATAAAGCCAGAAACTAAAAGGGAAAAGTGGTTTCTCTTTGAAGCGATTAAATTAGAGAGCGGTGAGAGTAAGGAAGAGGGTGAGGTGTGGGAAGTTAATATGTATATGAATAATTCCTTTGTGTTCTTTAACATCTCACCTTTTCTATTTCTTTAGCCTTAGCAGATCTTTATACGAATCATACCAATTTGGTTTGTTATGTTTCACAATCCTGCTGTATTTAGTTAAATGATCCTAATGTAATTATTATTTTATATTGAATCATTCACGATGATTTCTGTTGATTTGTTTCTTCGTATCTTGCATTTGTTATCACTAGTATGCAAATGGTATGGTTTATTGAAACTTCTTTTAAACTTCATTTGTTTAAAAATAAACACAAATTGACCCTAAAAGTTCATATTCTCTTTTCCCCTAATCTATATATGTGTATAACAATCATAGCATTCATTTACGCTCCTACAAAGAGAGTTGCACAAAACATTAACAAAAAGTGAGTTTATGAGTATTATAGTTAGCAATTTTACATACAAACTAAGATTTGATATTTTGGATTTACCAAGAACAATATACATATTAGTAGAAATCAAGTTCTCAAATCAATCAATGATTCAAAGGCTCAAAAGCAGTCTTAAAGAGGAGGATATAAACCTTGTAAATGGAAAAAATACAAGAATCCTCCTATAGAATGTGTTACGTACAAACCAAAGTTAGTTCCAACTATCCAGTGCCAAGCTAGTCCATGTGCAAAGTCAAATTCCTATCAAGGGAACCAACAAACAGAATAAGTTGGTTTTCGATGGCCCTTCTGTGTGGATAAGTATATTACCGACCAAACTATTCGACAAGTCATTTAGGAAACAAGAGTGAATACAACCTAGGCTGGGCACCCCTTGCATAGAGATGAATGGTATTACTACCTTTAATTTCATACTCCAATTCAATATAACTACAGAGAAGCACAACTTAACTTTGATTGTTGAACTTTATTATGGAAAAGATGAATGCAACATAATACTAACTACTTAATATGATATTCTTCTGTGTTCATATAATTGAGCGATTAATAAACTAATTCATTGGTAAGCAAGAAAATACGATCCGAGACAAATAAGATGGCATAGCCATGTTTAACAAGTTATCATAAAAGGCATGAAAGAGAGATATCACATCAGAAGAAAAAAAACCATTGTTTTCTTACAATGACGCAAATTGTTCACAATTTCTTTTTCATTTCCCTAATTTCTGGGTCCATTTCTTTCTACCATGTTTTTGTTAGCTCACTTCTTTTATTCCTCAGTTTCCTATTCTAGATCTATGAACTCAATACTAATCCGGGGTTAATAGAAATAGAAGATCAAAATACTAATATAGCAGGAAAGATCGTTTGAAGTGTAAAATCAAACACATTAATATTTGCGACGTTTCATCAAACGCATTACGAGAATTGTCCAATATTCCTAATATTAACATACAAAGTTCTCAAATTAGGCACATCATATCTCAAGACAACCAAAAAAACCAAATTGACAAAGAGGGAATGAGAGCTTACCTTCAACGTTGCCACGATAGATGATATACAAAGAAGAAGATCGAAGGAACAGAGTGAAACAAAAAAGAAAAACAAAGAAGTGAAAAGTGTTGTGTGAGTGAGAGTGAAATTGCGAAAGCAATTGGGTCACTGGGTGAGACTATGAGTTCTCAGGGATGAAGGGAGATAGAGGTAGGCAGTAGGCTGACAGGCAAGGGCGATTGGGCAAGTATGTGAGGGAGGAGGAAGACAGTTAGGCAGGGATTAGGTGGCTTTCGTTTAATGAGAGGCAAAACACCACTTTGTCTTATATTTTTATTAGTTGTCTTATATATTAAACGACATTGTTTTACTCTTAAAGCAAAACGATGTCTTTTTGTTGGTAGAAGAAATATTTTAAATATGAACAAAATGACGTTGTTTTGCAACAAACAAAACGATATTGTTTTGTTTGTGTCCGTGGGCGAGCCATGGGTCAGGATGCTCGAATCGGGTCACTGCTCGGCCTAACCACCTTAGCCCACAACCTGTGACCCGACCGGCACATGGGTCGACAATGGGCCAAACCCGTTGACCACAGGCTGGGTTGGGTATATTTTGACATCTTTACCTTTACCCTCTCCATAATATTATAAAAATAACTCATTATAATTAATAAACACCTCGATTATCATTTACAAATACAGGAGTAAATAGTCATCCTATAATTAGACAATTAAGAA